>BMAC01000236.1:902850-916499 GCA_014905375.1 Phtheirospermum japonicum
GCTTATGGATAAAGAAATGTATTCTGGTATGTCATGTTTGACGAAGGCTTCTCCAGTTATTGAGCGTGGAATTGCACTTCACAAGGTATATTTCGATAATTTTGTATTAGAGATTGTGGCTTTGGTTGTCCTGCGGAGGAGTATGAAATGATTAAATCTTTTTCGCAGATGATTCATTTCTTAACAATGGCATTAGGAGGAGAAGGTTACCTTAATTTCATGGGAAATGAGGTACRAGTTAAGAACTTCTTGGATGAATAGCTTTAATTTTTGTGGATAAGGCGCATTTCTAACTTTCTTATCAAAATAGCTAATTAGAAAAAGTACTCTTGAGGTTTGACCTAATTACAAAAAACCTCATCTTACTTTTCAAAATTATAAAAAAAAACCACCCCTGAGATCAATGGTACTTTTTATTTTTATTATTTCTTTTTATTTAATTTTTTTTTTTGTAATTTTCCCTATCAAAAAGTTGAATTTCATTTTCATAGAGTTGTCTTGGAAATTTGTTAGAAGAATTTCGTTACATTGAATAAGGCAATAATATTATTTCTAAGTTTGAAAGTTACAAGTACTTATTTCACATTCGTTTAACCGAACTAAATTGTTTTTTCATCGATATTTATTGTAGTTTGGGCACCCAGACTGGATCGACTTCCCTAGAGAAGGCAATGGTTGGAGTTCCGATAAGTGCAGACGTCAATGGGAACTTGTGGATACAGAACATCTAAGATTCAAGGTCCGTTCTAATGCCATCACTACAAACCATCTTACCAGTTATTGCAGCAAGTATTGCAACATAGTTTCCATTTCAATTTCTGAAATTGCATAATAAATCTTTTTATTTTTTGTTTTTTTAATCATGAATCATAAATTTATGGGATAATTACAAGAAACCCCTGAGGTTGGAGTATTTACAAGAAACCCAAAGTTTTTGAAAATTACAAAAAAGACCCTTTAGGGGATGAAGTGTAATAATGCATAAGTGGTTATATGTAATTTTCAAAAACCTCTGATTTTTCTTGTAATTAGCCCACACAGTCTTRTTTGTACGCATCACTAACTTTATTTCTACCAAAGAAGAGAAAGTGATAAAAGTTTAGTTCCCAGYCACAATATGTTTTTTCTCCAGTGTAAATTGTACTTCTTTCAAAAATATTACATCTCAATCCAMCAATTTTCTCGTGATATCGTAAATGCAGTTCCTGAATGCTTTTGACAGAGCCATGAATTTGCTCGATGAAAAGTTTAAGTTCCTTGCGTCGTCAAARYAGATTGTAAGCAGYGCGGATGAAGATAACAAGGTAAAGTATTTTTATTAGAGATATTTTCGAAGCTTTTGAATGATACATTTTAATTTTTAGAGATTAACAGAATTGTAAATTACYGCTTTGGGTGATTTTCTATTACAGGTGATTGTTTTTKAACGTGGAGATCTGGTATTTGTGTTTAACTTCCACCCAAAAAATACATACGAAGGGTATCTATTCTTATGCTAAGATCTTCGTTGTCTTTGTGGAAGTATTACATGATTATTTTATTTATTTAATTTAATYTTCTAAAATATGTTTCGACTACAGGTATAAAGTTGGTTGTGACTTGCCAGGAAAATATGYGGTTKCTTTGGACAGTGATGCTTGGGAATTTGGTGGACCTGGAAGAGTAAGAATCAGGTCTACYGTAAACCTTACATTTATTTAGATATTTTTTATAACTTGGTATAATTGTTTTTATTATTTTCGTGACAGGTGAGCCACKATGTGGAGCATTYCACAAACCCAGAAGGTGTACCAGGCATTCYTGAAAYGAATTTTAATAATCGTCCCAATTCATTCAAAGTGCTTGCTCCTCCTCGTACGTGTGTGGTATGTATGTTTTTAAAATAAATATTTGCCAAAATATTAAATTTGAAGTATTTTCACAGAATCTCCTTGCGAATATAATACGAGACCCATTTACTCGTAATTTTTTGTTTAATTAGTACTCCTGTCTGCATTCATTGTTAAGCACCCTGAATCAATTCATTGTTAGTCCGACATCATTGCACTCTAGGAATAAATCTGCATTTGATTTTAAATTCTTCAGCCACTTCCTGTGTTCTTTGGACTCATGATTCCCTTTTGTTGTTCGACACTTGTTTTTTATTCAGATTATAGCAACAACAAACCGAGCTGATATTTTGGACCCTGCTTTAATGTAAAATTGAATTTCCCCATACTACTGAGGAAGCTAGAGCTCGGATTTTGCAGGTAGACCTCATATACTATTGATGTTTTAGTTTGGATTAAATGGTCTTGCTGGTTTTGGAGTTTGTTTTCATTTTAAGTTTTACTGATGAGTTCTTCCAATTGACATTATTATTTTGTAATGTAGATCCACTCTAGAAATATGAATGTTCATCCAAATGTTAACTTTGAGGAGCTTGCTCGCTCAACAAATGACTTCAATGGGGCACGACTTAAAGCTGTTTGTGTCGAAGCAGGCATGTTAGCACTTTGTCATGACGCCACTGAGGTCTCTCTCTCTCTCTCTCTTTCTCCGTGTGTGTGTGACATAACACTGACATGCATATTTTCTTCGTTTTTGACTGCAAACAAAAATTGCTTCCAAATGATTGATTTTTGTTTTCTTTATGTTATGCATATGGTCTCCTAGAATATGAAGTTTTGATAATCCTTGAAGGAGTTGACTAAGTGTTTTTTCTAATAAGTTTTAATTCCACTTTATGTTTTCTAAATACATTTCTTTTCAGGCTACTAACTTATATATTTCTCTAACAACATGCGTGTTATGATATTCGTCGGTGTTTCATATGTTGGAATAAATTAAGTGATGATAATAGTGTTCTCGGTATTGGATCATGGAATTGAACGTAACTAATTATCAAACATTTCATATCTGGTCTGAGTAGGACTTGTTATAAATTTAACGAGAGGAAAAAGTCTAAATCTCAGGCCTCGAAGTTTCTGCTATAGCTGGTTATTCGTTGGCAGAATATTTAGATGCTGCCAAGTATATATATATATTGAATTTTAGTGTAGCCTTTTGAAATTGCTAGCCTTGCTTTTTCAGGTTTTGTTGAGTCTTAAGTCTCCAATATAATGATCAGAATTTCTAATTTTTGCCGAATTAAAATATAATTGTTTTTTATTTATTAGGTTAAACTCCAGAGTTAGTTTTGCAATTAACCCCATAAATCATTACGTCGTCGTGTCTCAGTTTTATAGGCTTCTCTTCTTTTTTCGGTTTTCTCTTAATTCTTTTTCTAAATTTAAGCGCGACTGTATTTCATCCTYTAGACTAGTAAAATCTAACTCGTGCTAGATTAGTCGCCGCATAAGTAATGTAATAAATAGATTCTATTTGTTATTTTTCACCTCTTGAAGGAGCTGCTGTTGTAATATACGTCAAAAAAAAAAATATTTAACAGTTAGAGAGGGGTCATCATAGTCTTGAGCCACTTATAGTAGCCAATTTTCCAACCAAAAAGTATAGAGAACTTTGTTTGCATAGCATCAAAAGGAAAGTGCTCAGTAAGTTATTTTGTGACGATCATTGAATAATATATGAATTAAGCCACTATATGTTTTTGTGGTTTATTTCTTTATTTTATTAACAGATTGTTTCTTCCAGTGTTTCAAAAAACGGCCAATGTTTTCTAAGGCTTTTTTTTTCTCTTCCCTTTTTCCTTTGCAGATTCAAATATTCCGGACAATGTGTTTTTTCTTGTGGATTGCCCTCATGACTGGTTATTTTCCAAGTGTTAAACTGTGGTGAGTTTGAAGYTGCGTTTTATTTAGTTTATTTCTATTTYTTTGAGTTTATTCAAAGATTGCATATTATTTTTAAAAAAAAATTGTGTTTAATGTGTATTAAGGTTCATCATGGTGGAGCTGGAACCACAGCAACGGGACTAAAAGCCGGGGTAATTTTCTTGACATTAAAAAAAATAAAGTTATAATGCTCTAAATAAAGTCATAATTCGTTAGTATTAATAAATCTAATATTTTGTTTCATGTTTTTAATTTATGGATTGGATATCGAATCAAAATCCTTACTCACCATTGGAGTTCGATGAGATTCGAAATGTGTTTGCAAGATACGTTATTGACATTCTTCTAAATTATTAATTGTAAGCATTTGTTGAGTATATTGATGAGATTGAATTGTTATGATGTGAGATGATATATTTGAATGATTTTTGTTCGATATTTATGACATTTGTTGTTTGTTTTGATAATTTGTGTTTGTTATGAAGATTTTGGTTTGTTTGGTTTGTGTATTTGCTATGAAAAAAATGATTGCAGGAATTATAATAATTTTCTGGATTTTCAGAATTTTAGAAATTTTGGCGCAGAAAGCAGGGGGAAAAAAACAAATAGAGGCGGTTCTAACAAGAACCGCTGCCAAAACCTTTGACTTTAAGTGACGCTTCTAAACTAGGAAGCGCCGCCCGGCTTCGATTATAAGCGGCGGTTCTGATTGAAAACCGCCACCCGGTACCAGTTTTAAGCGTCGGTTCTCAGATACGAACCGCCACGTCATTCTTTTTTTGGCGTCGGTTTCGGCCGATTTTCAATAGTTTTGGCGGCGGTTCAAAATAAGAACCGCCACCCGGCTCCTATTTTAAGCAGCGGTTTGAACCGCTGCCCGGGTTATTTTAACTTTAAGCGTCGGTCGTATTAGAGGCGGTTCAGAACCGCCTCTAATGGCTGTTTTGAACCGCCTCTAATCGACTTTTTTCCACTAGTGGTGGCAAATCGGTCGTGCCGGGCTATTATCGGGATGGCACGATAAGGCACGACACGATAAGCATAGGCAAGAACACGGCACGATAAGCTTAACGGGCCTATAATCTAAACTCGAGCACGACACGATAAAAACACGAAAAGTACGGCACGACACGATAGGCACGATAAGCAAAAATGCTGAAATTATTTAATCCGGCCCGTTAAGCACATTAGGCCCGTTAATTAATAAAATACATGATTTTTTTAATAAATATAATTCATATTTATAAAATTATCAATACAAATTGTCAAATACATTTAAAATTATAATATGACAAATGTACTAATGATAAATTACAAATTACAAATACTAACAATGAGTAAATAAATATAAAAAGGGAAAATTAAAATATTATCGTGTTTTATCGTGCCTTATCGTATTTATCGGGCTAGCCCGTTATCAACCCGTTTCTTAACGTGCCTTATCGTGCCAGCCCGATAAGGCCCGAACCCGATAAGGCTCAGCCCAAACCCTATTTTTTCGTGTCGTGTTCGTGTCGGTCAATCGTTCCGTGCCTCATATTGCCACCCCTAGGAAAAACCCAAGGTGAATCTTGTCCCTTTGGATTTTTCCGAAGGGATTTTAAAACACTCGGTGTTTTTTTTAATTAAAGAAAAAATTGAAAAACGTATATACCAATAATTACTATATTTCGTGTTTCTAAAACAACAAAACCCAACTCGTGGTAGCTTCACATAAATTTCGACGCTTCATTACTCTAAGTTTTTAAAGGAACAAGTTGATCGCTTGTATCTTGGATACCCTTGATCGAATTAGATGAAATGTGTAAACATGTACATGCTCAGTGATATTTTTCTAGTAGAACCTGCGTTAAAATAAACTTAAATGCCTAAATGATATGATATGATTTATTTTTATGCGATTATATTTTGTAAATAATTTTTTGGATTTCTTTATTTTTCTTCTTTAATTTAAAAAAATCAAAAGGCGTAATATCCCATTGGAAAAACCCGAGGGGAGTCTTGTCCCATTTGGCTTTAACGAGGGGATTTTAGTCCCCTCAATTTTTTTAATTAAAGAAAAAAAAAAGCTAAAATGTATTCCCCAATCAATTACTATTTCTCATGTTCGAAAATAAGGAAACCCACCTCGTGATACATTCGCATCAACTACGACGCTTCATTACTTTACGTTTCCAATGATACACGTTGACCGCTTGTATCGTGGATACTGTTGATCGAAGTACACGATACATGTAAACGCGTACATGCTTGCCGATATTTTCCTTGTACAACCCGGGTGAAAATAATCTCACGTGTCTAAAATTATATGAGACGGTTTATTTTTATGCAATTATATTTTTTAAATAAATTTTCAGATTTATTTTATTTTATCATTAATTTAAAAAAAACCGAGGGGCCTAATGTCCCCTCGGTAAAACCCAAAGGGAATCTTGTCCCCTTTTGTTTTTTGAGGGTATTTTTGGCCCCTTGGTTTTTTAATTAATGAAAAAAAATAGAAAAAATATATTTTTCGATCAATTACTATTGTCCGTGTTTCTAAAATAATGAAACTCACCTCGTAGTACCTTCACATAAATTACGATGCCTCATTACTTTACATTTCCAATGAAACAAGTCAGTCGCTCATATCGTGTATACTTTTGATCAAATTACACGATACGTGTAAATACTTACATGCTCGGTGATATTTTCCTAGAAGAAGTTGGGTTAAAATAATCTTACGTGCCAAAAATCATATAAAATGGTTTATTTTTACGCAATTTTTTCAAATAAATTTTAAGATTTTTTTAATTTTTTCTTTAATTTAAAAAACCCGAGGGGTCTAATATACTATCGGAAAAACACAAGGGGGATCTTGTCCCCTAACCTTGGTGTTTTTAAATTAAAGAAAAATCTACATTTATATATATAAAAGTCTAGCGTTTCTAAAAATATTTCTCAAAAATTTCTCGCCCGTTTTACTTAATATTTGTAGTATACATATTTATTATTTATATAATTATTTATGTAAATATTCTTTTCGAAATTATGATTTATGTAAAAAAATATTAAATAATTAGAAGAATTATGTATAATAATAAATAAAATCTGAGAAATATAAAAATAATATAGTTCTTTTTAAGAAAATATAAAATAAGAATTATTTATAATAAATATGAAAATATATGTAAACAATTAGTTAATAAATTTAAATAACCCAAAAAATCAAAAGTAAAACATATATATTTTTCAAATGCTTTAAATAAAATTTAAAATATTAATAAAATCATATAGATAAAAATATAAAAACTTATAATTAAACTATAAATATGAAACAAAGCCAAAAATTCAACAATCAAATAAAATTACATAAAAAATTTATAAAATAAGTTAAATTAACTCAAAAACAAAAATTCATAGTTAAATTCTATAAAATTATTAAGTAAATATAAAAAATAAAAGAATCGATAAAAATATAAAATAAAATAAAAAAATAATAATAGTGACTACAAAATATTGTGTGTGTGTGTGTGTATAAGAAATCTGAAAAATGAAATATGAATATATAATATATAATATATAAATAAATCTACGTAATTAGTTTATAAATCTACAGAACCCAATAAAGTTGCTAATATTATAAATTACAAATATTTATTTAATAAATACAAAAAAAAAAACCAAAAAGTTTCTAATATTATAAAATTAAATATGAATTCATAGCTACAAAAAATGCACCATTAAATTATTTAAAATTATTAACTAAATATAAAATAAAAAACAATCAAAATTACAAGAAATATAATATAACATAAACAAAATTAGGAAAAAAATGAAATGAATAACAAAAATATAAAATTTATAATTTGGTTTTAAAAATTATTTAATAATTTTGTTAACTAAAAAAAAAAAGGTAGTATGAGTACAAATAGAAAATTGATGCAACGAAAACAAAAAAAAATATATAATCAGTAACAAGAACTTGTCTTTTCTTCCATAATTTTATTTGTTGATCAGACCTGGTGATATGAGGACAAACCTAATAGCGTCATATCTTTCAAATTTCTATATGTGACTCGAGTAAACTCGGATGACTCACTTTGACCCTAAACGTGTAACATACTTGACAATGACACGTTTTCTTCTTCTTTTTTTATTGTTTTCCTAAAACTAAATTAAAAGTTTATATTATGAACATAAGTGAAAGTTAAATAACTTTATACAATTATTTGATTAAAATCTGAAATCAAAATTATATGGGGCAGAACAAAAATATGATTATATAATCGCATAATATAAAGAATCCAATACATTATTATAAAATTCTAAGTAAGTAATTATTTATGAACGTCTATATATTAATAATTTGTGGCTAATTACTATGACTTTAAGTATCTAAGATTAAAGATCCACACATTAATGATTTATTACTCTTGGTTATATAATTACTTTCTTATAAACTAAAATCTATGTATAAATTTTAATTTATAATCAAGTTCATGAACTGACTCGATGACTTGGTGGTTAATTACACAGTGACTATCTCGAGTCAATTATCGGGCTGGTTTAAAAGAAATAATAACTATAGTAAAATAGAATACAAAGGCCCTAAATTAAAATTTTAATACGATGCCTCATTTATTTGGTATTTTTTTTTTGTAGTATTTTTATATTTTTACAATATTCATATATTTTTTATTTTCTAGATTTAGGAGATGATTTTTTATAATATAATATTAATTATGTATATTACTTTCTGTTTTAAAATATTTTAAGATTTATTTTATTATATTTTATAACTTCTTGATCTTTGTTATAGTTTTTTTACCAACTTCCAATAGATAAGAAACTATTTAAAATTAACTTTTATATATTTATTTAATTTACTTTATCACTATCGTCAATTTATTCTTAAATGTCTTTAAAACAAGTATTTAGAAATTAATGATAATTTTATATTTTTATCTGATTTCAAAATAATTTCATATTTTTACTATTTTATTATATATAATATTTATATTTATATTTTATCTCGTTTTAGAAATCTTTAAGAATCTTTTATAATTAAGATATATATGTTATATTTATTTAACTAAATTCTTATTTTTCTGATTATTTTATTATTTATAGCATTTTCAGTGTGTTTTGTTACTTTTAGGAATTAATAAATGATTATTCAGTATTTAAATTATTTTTAATTCAGTATATAGAATTATAGTGAAATAAGATTTATTTTATATTATTTAAACTATTACTATCTTCATCATTTCTTTCAAAGCTATTTGATAAGTATTTGTATATAAAATATATTTCTTATATATATTTAACATATTTTATATTCTTTTATGATTTATTTTATTATTTTATAATATTTATTTCTTTTTTTATTTTTAAATAATTATTTAGAATTCATAATAATTTAGTCCAATTTTAAATAGTTTATGATTTATTTTATATTATTTATAATATATATGATTTTTGTGAATTTTTAATTTTAATTTAATTAATATATATTTATAATCTAAATACATTTTTTTTGTATTTATTTAGTTGATTTTATTTTTTTTTCAAATTTATATTACAAGTATTATATTTTTATTGGTTAAAGGTTTATTTAATAATTGTATAATTATGTTGATATAAAGTATATATAAAATAAAACGTACAACAAAGTACGACTAAAATACAACTAGATTATTCAGTTGTACTTAAGTTGTATTCAAACATATTGATGTGATTGAATCTTACATAATCTAATGATAAACTTTCGTGTACATGGTGACAAACAAGTACAACGGATACCGATAATTAGAAAAGTCTAAATTTATTATAAGATCTTCACTTTGTCTTTGATACAAAGACTAAACAAGGAGATGTACTCAATGATTTGTAATAAAAGTGGCTGATATGATTGTTTCGCGACTAACTAAATGGGAGAGTTGAGTTAAACTATAATTTGACGTATAATGTAGTATACAAAAAGTTATTTCATAATATATAAATGTAAAGTTATTTACATTTAATTTGTTTTAGGGCGCGGATATATGCACCCCATCTATCATGAGTTCACCCTAATAAAATAAAATCAACAAATCATCGCCCATCACACCGTCGCCACCACCGTCGAACAGGAAGAAGAAAAAACATGATGGGTGGTGAAAGGTAAGTGATGGATATGGGCGACAAATGGTAAGAAACAGATGCAAAATAGGGGTGTTTGTCTCTGGTTTCTCGAGCATATGTCATATGTTTGAACTTTTTGATCGAACAATACAACGTTATTTGGAAAAAAATCGAACAAGCCTTAAAGGGAGCGTTTAGATCAATTTTTCGAACATGTGTTTTGTGTACGAATCAATTTTTCCCAGTTGTATTTTGTGTTCAAATCGATTTCTTAAACATATATTTTGTGTTCGAGAGTTTGGTTCGAACGACTTTTTTAAAGATATTTTTTTCTTCTTTTTCCTTCTTCAATGGCACGGCGGTGGCAACGTATTTCTGTGTGCGTGTTTTTGTTTATTTTCTTCAATAGACGACGGCCATGGCAGTGGCGGCGATGATGGGCGACGGCTAGAGTGGTGGTGGAGAGTTGAAGGAGATGAAGTATTTGGGGATATAGGGTTTAAGGAATATATTGACATTTTTGTGATAACATTTTTAGTAGGGTAAACTAATAAATAAAATGATGTTCGTATATCCACGCACTTTGTTTTAAATTTACTCATGTTGACCAAATCGTGACTTGAATATTTTAAATTATTATATTACATTAATAAATTAATAATATTACACTTACATCGAAAGAAGTTACACCAATCATTTCAATTCGCTCCGTGCATCGCACGGGTTAAATATTAGTTATATTAAAAAAAACGTATTTATCAATCAATTACTATTTCTCGTGTTTCTAAAACAAACGAAACTCATCTTGTGGTATCTTCACATCAATTACGATGCATCATAACTTACGTTTTCAATGGAACAAGTCAATCGTTCGTACCGTGGATACTGTTGATCGAATTACACGACACGTGTAAATACTTACATGCTTGGTGAAATTTTTCTAGTAGAACCGAGATAAAATATTATCACGTGCCAAGAATGACATGATATGGTTTATTTTTACGCAATTATATTTTTTAAATAATTGGATTTTTTTTAATTTTTTGTTTAATTTCAAGAAATAGAGGGGCCTAAGATCTCCTCATAAAAATTCGAAGGGAATATTGTGCCCTTGAGTTTTTCCGAGGGGATTTTGGCCCTTGTTTATTTAAATTAAAGAAAAAACGTATTTATTAATCAATTACTGTTTCTCGTATTTCCAAAATAAGTTAATCGCTTCTATCGTGGATATCGTTGATCGAATTGCACGACACATGTAAACACATACATGCTCGGTGATATTTTTCTATTAGAACCCGCGTTAAAATAATATTACATGCCTAAAATGATACGTCATAGTTTATTTACGTAATTATATTTCTTTAACAATTGATTAGATTTTATTTTTTTAATTTAAAAAACCAAGTGGCCTAATATCCCCTTGGAGAACATCGAAGGGAATCTTGTCCCATGTGGTTATTCTGAGGGGATTTCGGTCCCCATGTTTTTTTTAATTAAAGGAAAAAAATAGAAAAAATGTATTTACTAATCAATTACTATTTCTAGTATTTCTAAAACAACGAAACCTAACTCGTGATAACTACGAGGTTTCATGACTTTACGTTCCTAATGGAACAAGTCGATCGCTCATAAAATGTACATACTCATTAATATTTTTCGAGTAGAACCCGGGTTAAAATAGTCTTACGTATCTAAAATGATATGATATGATTTATTTTTACGCAATTATATTTTTTAAATAGTTTTTCGGATTTATTTTATTTTTTCTTTAATTAAAAAACTCGAGGGGCCTAATATCCTCTCAGAAAAACCTCCCTTGTCTTTTTCGAGGGAATTTTAGTCCCCTCTGTTTTTTCGAGGGTTAAATGCACTCGGTATATTTCCCTCGTAAAGTCTTCGATTTAACTTTTCATAATAATAGCGGTAAATTTTGGCGCCATGTTTTCGAAAGATTTACTGAAGGGAATATTACTGAAGGTATTGACCCTTGTTACTACCTTCGGTAAAATGTGCCCTCTATTTTGCCCTCGAAAAAATCGATGATAATTTTTTCCTAGGTTTTACCCTCGGTAAAATACTATATTTTTGTGCTGCGAGTACATAAATATGTTATCTGTAGCAGATCAGAGGCGGAAAGTAGCAATTGGAGCAAAGAGTGGGAGAGTAAAAGGTAGGGTGGGGTGGGGGATTAGTATTTTAAGTATCGAGATACAGTTGAGCATAGTTGACAAATGAAAGATTGAAAAGGTGACTTGTGTATGGTTTTGTTAGGTTAGTATTATTAGGTCACATGAGGATCGGTTAATGGGATTATATTCATGTGCGTATTTTCAGTAGTCAAGGCCATAAGTTTTTTTTCTCTGTTTGTCATGTTGTTGTTTGTGTCTTTTTTCTTGACAATTCTTGTCGATAGATCCCCTTATATTACCTGGAAATTTCTATTGTATCCAGGATGATATGCGGGTAGTTAGCCCCTAGTTGTTATATTGAGTTTTTATATTTATCTATTGTTTAAAAAAAAAAGGGTGACTCAAATATATTATTAGCCTTTGTTCCACATTCAACTACCCTTGCTCAGTAAATCGTACATTGTCGGTTAAATCTGATGCAGTAATAGTTCATACACACTCAAAATCATCGTTTTGTGGAAATTGACTTTAGCCCAAAGATATATGGCATTTCTTATGGGTAAACAGATCTAAGATCAGTTCTCATAAGTGCGTGGATGAATCGTTTAACTAATCGTACGGATGAACGGCCTTACTCATTTAGTCCCAACTAGTCGAATCCCGTTACGATAGTATTGGTAGCTTTCACACACAATTAATGTCAACGTTAGTTTGGATACCCGCGTTTACGCAGTGATATTTAAGAAATACATAAAAAAAACAAATTTTAATAACTTCAGAAAGTGAATTAATATATTTAAAAAGTTTGACCGATACAAAATTCAACAAACAAAGTATGATACAAAAGGCTAAGATTGATCAATTCAAAAATCCAGATTCTAAGGTACAAATCTGACCTCATTTGATTTAAAAAATTATTCTCTTATTATTGGCGTGATAAGACATATTTATTACGAACAAAACAGAAAGCACGGCATCACAAAAAATCAAAAACTTTGAATACATTACTACAGAATCACCTTACTACAAAAATTCAAGATCCTCAATCCACACAATGTAAAACTAAACAAACAAAGCCCTAATAAAAAAAAAGTGAATAAATTATAAGAAGAAAGAAATACCATGCAAAGAATGGAACCCACACCCTAAATTAAAAATAATATATATTTTCATACTTATCTATTTGGAATCGAGACTTTTAAAATGGAATATTCAGAAGTCACTCATTATAGTATGTATAAATGCTCTCAAATAGAAATGATGAAAAGAATAGCAAGTCGGAGTTCTCACTTTCATTATGATTTATTTTCCCTTGTATTTCTTGGATATCAATGCTCATACATATCCAATTCGTTTCTTTCATATTACTCAAGTAGTCACAAGTAAATATCGAATCCAGTTGACTTAATTTATTTCTGTAAATATGTAATGAATGAGCTAGTTACCATCTCCAATCAATTAAGTTTAATCCGACTTTATTAATTAATTTTTCAGAAACTTACATCTCTTGAAAATCAAACCAATTAACTATTGACATGTTGTACATGATCCTGTATGCATGCTTAGATACAAACATTGTAATAATTTCCATTTCTTAGATGCGCCGGTATCTAAGAATTCAAAAAGGGAAATTGTTGTGCTT
>BMAC01000236.1:922630-956441 GCA_014905375.1 Phtheirospermum japonicum
CCCCCCAAAACCACTATGTAGATTCGCCCCTGGTTTTGGGGATGGGCCCCCCATGGTGTAACTTCAGTCGATGTCCAGTGACTTGGAACGTGGAATTGCTTTTCTTGTCGTACAAAGTGACAGCCCCAAGTTTGTTAATATTAGTAATCAAATATGGCCCACTCCATTTTGACTTTAGTTTTCCAGGAAAAAGCTTGAAACGTGAGTTAAATAGTAAGGCTAGTTTTCCTACCTCCAAGTCTTTTGGAACAAGCTTTTTGTCGTGCATATCTTTCATCCTTTGCTTGCTTGCCCATGCCATCTCATAGGAGTCGTTTCTTATTTCCTCCGACTCGCTCAATTCCTACTTTTTAAATTCACCAGCCTCGTTCACATTCATATTCAGTGTTCGTATGGCTCATTCCGCCTTGTGTGCTAACTCAAGCGGAAGATGACAAGCTTTTCCATAAACCAATCGAAAAGGAATCATGCCCAAAACTATTTTGTGGGCCATTCGATATGCCCATAACGCACCAGCAAGTTTCATCGCCCAATCTTTATGGTTTGGCTTTACTGTCTTTTCCAGAATACCCTTAATTTATCGATTACTTGTTTCCACTTATCCCGACGTTTGTGGATGATAGGGGGTTGCTACTTTGTGCCGCACCCCGTATTTGCTCATCAACTGGTTGAAAGCACGGTTATAAAAATGGCTACCTCCTTCACTTATGATCGCTCTTGGCACTCCAAAATGGCTGAAAATGTTCTCGTGTAAGAACTTGAGAACGATCTCAGAATTAGCCTTTCGGGTTGGGATTGCTTCCACCCATTTTGAAACATAATCTACTCCCACAAGGAAGTACTCATATTCTCCACTTCTCGGAAATGGTCCCATAAAACCAATGGCATTTCGTTCTTCTTCCCTATCGAGCCCGATCTTTGACAATTATTGCATGTCTTGCAGTAATGGTGTGCGTCGGCAAATAGTGTGGGCCAATATAATCCGGATTGGAGGAATTTGAATGTTGTCTTCTGGCTTACGCAATGTCCTCCTTCGTCATGACAAAACCTCAACACATCAATCTTTTCTTTGTCCGATACACACCTTCGATAAAGTCCATCCTTGTAACGTTATACAGGTATGGATCGTCCCAAAAGAAACTCCTGCATTTAGACAAGAATCTCTTCCTTTCTTAGGTGGAAAGGTGGTTAGGGATAATATTGCATGCAAGATAATTGACAAAATCAGCATACCAAGGCTTGTCAATGTTTTCAATAGTGTTAGCATCCTCATAAGGAAAAATATCATCAACAAAATCAAGTTTGCCAGACTCGCTATCTATTAACATGCGAGACATATGATCTGCAACCACATTTTCACATCCTTTTCTATCCTTGATTTCAACGTCGAACTCTTGCAAAAGGAGAACCCAACAAATCAACCTTGGTTTACTTTGGATTTTTACAAACAAATGGCGCAAGGCCGCATGATCGGTGTGCACAATTACTTTTGATCCAACAATATAAGAACGGAATTTATCTAATGAAAACACCACAACATATAGTTGATTCGTACGTTTTTGTTACACTTTTGTACATATTTTGAGTCATGTTTTAGTCTTTTTACCATCTTCTTAGGTCAAGAATAAGCTATATTGCATGATTTTTCATTATTCAGCCTTTCGCTTAGCTTTTTGACTTTTCTTTCAATAATTGGCCATTTTGAGCCACTTTTCTTTTTTTTTTTCCTTTCAGCTGAATCACCTGACGAAAACCGGGAGATGAAGACCAAGAATCAGTGCTCAATATCCAAAAGAACAATTTTCCGATCGGATTGACCTTCAAGACACGCACTGATCGGAGAAGACCTACGTCCGGCCGGGCAGGAGGACAGAGATTATCATACGATCGGACAAATGAGCAATCCGATCGGATTCGAACGTTACAAATGCAGATTTTCGGGATTCTTCAGTTACGAAATGGTTTTTGAGCCTATAAAACTAAAAAATCTGTAGAGAATGAGTATCCTTTCACCCACAAGACTGTATCATATTCATTTGGAGAGTAAATTGACAACTTTCTCAACTCTTGATCTATAGCCCTTACGGAAATAATATTTAGGAGTTCGATCGGTTCGGATAATCGTTGAAGACGGAGGTTCGTGACAAGCTTCCAGGATTCAGCGAGGTTCATTTCATTTCCCGTATTATCAAGGATTTGGCAAGATTCGCCGTAGTATCGTGATTGAGAAATCTCACGATTTAGTATTCTCTAAACTTTATCTCGTTGTTTAGTTTCGTAGTTTATGTTAGATAATGAATTGGTACTATTGTGTTGGATGTTTCACATGGGTTGTTTGTGATTTATTATCTATGAACGATTGTTGATATTTTGCTTTATGATCATTGGTAATTCGTATTATTCAGTTTTGAATAATTTGTTTCATTGTTCCGTTTTGATTGTGTTTTGTGAATGCTTATTAACTGTTCGATTGAATGTCTGAATGAAGTTTGGTGGAACGGTCTTTATAATAAGTTATAGTATTCGTTGTTGAGTTTGTTCATCGATAAGACTACTCTTACGAAGAGGTTGACGCCCTCGTAGCAAGATAGGTTCTCGAGTTTTTAAAATTAAGTACTTTGGTGATTTTTGAAACAAAAACCCCGTTGATCGCGTGTTTAGTATTAGAATTTGTGTTTTAATAAATATCGTTGACTCCGTATTTCCACTCCTCGAGAGATCGACCTGATTTTAACTTACCGGTCTACAAGTGACCCCGTTCTCTTGCGGGTGAGCTAACCTTTTCGAACGTAGACGCGCACTGGTTTAACTTGGATTTTTAATTTTGAAAAGAGTAACACAAAGCTCAGGATCAAAATTGGCGCCGTTTCCGGGGAGTGGAAAAGGTGTTAACAAAGTTTATTCGTGTTAAATTTATGTTTATGCTAGTTTTTGGTTACTGCTCGATACGTTGAATTTGTTTGTTGTGTATGCAGGGTCGTAGAGGCCTAAGAGGTGAACTTGAACCACTCATAGACATCATCGAACGAGTAGGGAGACCAAGGAGACTTTTTCCTTCCCCCAATGGGAATCAATCAGAAGCAACTCAAGCCATCATGTCGAACAATCCACCTAATAGCGGCCGAGGAACCGGAGGGAGAGGAGGAAGAACAAATGGTCGAGGGAGAGGGAAAGACAACCGCAACCCTCACGATCAACCATATGGCATGCCACCCGAGGAGGACATGCAAAATGAAGATCCACAAAATGAAATCCAAAATGAGGATGCACGAGCATTTGCTCAAATTGAAAATCAAGATCAAGATCGTGATGAAGAAACGAGAGGACATGAAGTTCTTGAAAATTTTAATCCACCGGCGCACAATAGGGTACCACAACTCCATGATGACCGCCGAGTTTTGTGGCTGGAACAACCAGTCGACCGAACTCCACAACATTTCCGAAACCGATTGGAAGACCGAGCTTTCAGCGCATGGGCAAACCAAAGATTCGAAGACAACTATGTTGGAAATGGAGGGGCCAACCCCGAAACAACCAACAAAATCACTTTGAGTTTGAGAACCGAGCACGAGGACCAAATCATCCAAGAAACGGAAGGAACAAGCTAATATACCGTATTTGGAAAAATGAGGAGTACGACCAACAATATGAAGATGAAAAATGCAATGTTGGAGGTAGAAACTTTCGTGGTGACCGAGGAAAAAGATATCCAAACGAACGCCGACAAGGAGACCTTATATGCCTAACCATTGGCCCCTATAGTTCAGCCATTGTCTTAAGCCCCGTGGCACGAGATTATGAATTGAAGTCTAACATTGTCAACCAATATCCAACATTCTATGGTATGGCAAATGAGGACCCGCTCAACTTTATTCGGGAATTCTACGTGGCGATGTATGGAATTCCAACACTTGGCTTGAACCAGAACCAACTAAGGATGAGATGCTTTCCGAGCAGTTTGAAGGACAAGGCCAAACAGTGGCTATTGTCATTGTAACCCAATTCCTTAACTAATTGGGATATGGTGTTCAAGAAGTTCGTGGGCAGATTTTATTTGGCTCAAACGACGACGACACTAAGAAGAGAAATCACCAGCTTTGAACAAATGGACGGAGAATCATTCCACGAGGCGTGGGAATGATACAAAGGACTTTTACATACATGCCCACATCATAACAACAGTCCCGAAATGGTCAACAAATATTTCCACGAAGGATTGTTGCCAAACTTCAAGCAACAAATCGAGAACAAAGCTGGAGACTTTGGAGACTTAACCGCGACAGAGGCATGAGGTTTGTTCAAACTTTTGGGTAAGAAATCGAGGCAAACAAGTTTGAGACCAAGGAAACTTAGAGTTAATGAAGTAACGGTATCTAAAGGGGAGAATAGCAAACTTGAGTAGCTTACAAAACAAGTTGCAATGTTGGCAGGGATGTTGAAGCAAGAGAAGGAGACAAGGGTACCATCACATGAAACGTGTGGAATTTGTGGAGCATTTGGGCATGGAGACAACACCTGTGATGCTATATTTGACGAAGACGAGGACGAGTACGAGGGGGTGAATGCCTTTCAGGAATTCCAGTCCAACAACAAGTTTCGTAAAAAATTCACTAAACCTTCAACTCGTACCATCCGCCCATCCGAGACCATCCAAACCTTAGGTATGGGCCGGGAAGTCCAAATTACACACCACCACCCAAGCAAACGGATCCTCAATACTTGCCACCACCACCACCAAATAAAAGTCAAAGAGGACCGAGCAACTACAACTCCTATCAGAATAAGGGGCAAGGTGGTTACCAACAACGCTTTCCACAAAGGCAAGGTCCACCGCAACAATCACAATATCAAGCTCCACAAAAACAAAAACAAGCTCCACTTCCCCAAGATTCCGAAGAAGAACTACGACTTTGGAGGCAAAGGTAAGAGATGAAAATGCTACGCAATCGTGAGGAAACTCTTCGAACAATCGAGGAAAATAATCGAATGAAGAAACAAATGGATATGTTAGAAATGATGATAAGACAACTTTCCGCATCCATAGAAAAACTTGGAGCCGACCCCACCAAACTCCCCAGTCAACCCGAGCAATCAATGGCCGTACATGTGTTACGAGGAGGCAGGATAGTCAATAACAGAATCGGAGCGATGGAGGGGAAGGATCATAACGACGAACGTGTTTCGAAAGAGAATCCAGCTAAAGAATCCGACCAGATGGGCCGAAATCCGATTGGTATGTTGGACAAAAGATTTTGTCCGATCGGACCGAAAGAGAAGTTCAGAAAAAGAAAAAAAGGATAGGTGCAGAGACTTAATGCCTTCCAATTTACATCGGTGGATCCTGATTCTCTACTAAATGGCTGAGCTGCTTAGGCTCGGTGTACCAAGAAAATGCATATTCTAAATAGTGAAAGTGGCATCTTTCTTTCAGAATGATATCCTCTCCGTTTTTTCTTTATCTTTATTTACGCGAGAAATGAGAATCATAAGAAGCATCATCCGACCGGACTGAGCAAAAGTCAGATCAGGATGCTGGACAGAAAATTTTATCCAACCGAATGGGGATAAGTTTCGGTCGGACCAGAGAACGAGAAGTGTTATCCGATCGGACAGAGGAAGTTGTCCGGTCGGATGAAGCTAATACGCAGGAGAATTTGAGCGTTCTTAAACAGCAACGGGTCATTCGAGACTCGGTGCCATTTCCAAACAGACTCAGACCAGCAAAAAAATTCATAAAGTTTTACCATCTGTTGAAGAACGTGAATGTGAACTTACCATTGTTTGATGTGATCAAGGCAATGATGGGATACATGAAATTTTTCAAAGAATTAGCATTAAAAGAAAGGAGACTAGAAGAAAACAAAAAAATAATCTTATCAAAGGAAGTAAATGTTGCCATCAACCGCTACCACCGAAAGTAGGCGACCCAGGGAGTTTTTGTAGGACGATAACTCTTGGGGATAGGCAAAAAGCGAGAGGAGTGGCCGAATTAGATGCAGGGATAAAATTGATGCCCTACGCCCTTTACAAACAGTTCAACCTTGGGGGGATGAAACAAACAAGTTTAAGACTTCAATAGGCCGATCGATCAGTGTGACATCCTTTGGGAGTAGTCGAGGACGTTTTGGTAGAAGTCGGTACTTTAGTAATCCCCGTGGACTTCGTGATACTAGATGTCGGAGAAATTTAAAAATCAAGCAAAGAGCACACGATTCTTCTTGGAAGACCTTTCATGGCAAAATCACACATCTTGATCGACGTGAGCTGAGGTAAGATGACACTTTCAGTGTTTGACGAATCGGTTACGTTTTCACTTAAAGACATTCAAAAAGTTCCTTCTCATTTAATGGAACCCGATTGTTCTTATTTAGATTCAGTGGATCAATGCGTGAAAGAATTGTTCGACATCATACCTTTAGAGGAATGGAATGTCGAGGACGACGATTTAAAATGGAGGGGTCGTCGACTTATTTGAAATTGACGAGGAGCACGTAAGCGAAACATCTATTCAACCAGTGCTAGAACCTAAAACTAAGTTGAAACCACTTCTGAGCCACCTCAAGTATGTTTTTCTCGAATCCAACGAGAGAAAATCCGGTGATAATTTTCGCCAAATTAGCCGAGCATGAAGAAAAAGAATCGATCGAGGTACTAAAAAGGTACAAACAAGTAATTGGATGGAGCATCAAGGACATTAGAGGAATAAGTCCGGTGAAATGCATGCATCGTATTGAGCTAGAAGAGGGAGCGAAATCAATAAGGTACGGACAAAGGCGCCTGAACCCGACACTTTAAGAGGTAGTCAAAAAGGAAATCTTCAAGCTTATTGAAGAAGGAATTATCTACCCCGTGTCTGATAGCGAGTGGTTTAGCCATGTGCACATCGTCCCAAAGAAAGGAGGCATAACAAACGTGGAAAATGTGAAGGGAGAGGTTGTTCCAACGCGCTTAACCACCGGGTGGCGCATGTGTATTGACTACCAAAAACTCAATGCGGCAACATGAAAGGATCACTTTTCACTTCCATTCATGGATCAAATGCTCGATAAACTAGCATGGCACGAATATTATTGTTTTTTGGATGGACTTTCAGGTTATTATCAAATAGCAATAGCTCTGGAAGATCAAAAGAAGACAACATTTACGTGTCCTTTTGGCACGTATGCCTACCGGAGGATGCCATTCAGATTTTGAAACGCGTGAGCAAAATTCCAGCGATGCATGCTATCCATCTTCACCGAGTTCATTGACGACTTTCTCGAAGTCTTCATGGACGATCTTTCGGTATATGGCTCATCTTTCTCTCATTGCTTAAATAATTTGTCTAAAGTACTTGAAATGTGTGTGGAGTGTTGTTTGACATTGAGTTAGGAAAAATCAAACTTTATGGTGAAAAGTGGGATTGTGCTTGGGCATGTTGTTTCAAGTAAAGGGTTAGAAGTTGATAAATCAAAAATTAATGTTATTAAAACCCTTCCACCACCTACCACGAGCTTGTAGCTCAAGTGGTATCACTAACCCTTTATAAGGGTGTTGACAAGGGTTCGAACCCTAAACCTCTCAAGTTACTTGAGATTTATCTTCTACTTTCCAACCAATTGACCCAACTTATTAAAAAAAAAACCTTCCACCACCTAAAGATGTTAAGGGAATTAGAAGTTTTCTAGGACACGCGGGATTTTATCGACGTTTCATAAAAGATTTTTCTAAAATTTGTCGCCCGTTGTGTAAATTGTTAAATAAAGATATGCCTTTTGAGTTTGATGATAAATGTCTTAATTCTTTTAAATTATTAAAGGAAAAACTAACACATGCACCGGTTGTAGTTGCACCCGATTGGTCACTGCCGTTTGAGATTATGTGTGATGCGTCTAACGATGCAGTGGGGGCTATTTTGGGCAACGAGTCGATAAACTGTTAAGGGTGATATATTATGCTAGTCTCATGCTAAATAGTGCAAAACGTAATTACACTACCACCGAACGTGATTTATTTGTCATAGTATTTTCATTAGATAAATTCCGTTCTTACATAGTTGGGACAAAAGTAATTGTGCACACCGATCATGCGGCATTGCAGCACTTATTTGTTAAAATCCAAAGTAAACCTAGGTTGATTCATTGGGTTCTTCTTTTGAAAGAGTTTGACATTGAAATCAAGGATAGAAAAGGATGTGAAAATGTGCTTGTCGATCATATATCTCGCATGTTAGTAGATAGCGAGTCTAGCAAACTTGATTTTGTTGATGATATTTCCCCGTATGAGGATGCTAACAATATTGAAAATATCGGTGAGCCTTGGTATGTTGAATTTGTCAATTATCTCGCATGCAACATTATCCCTAACCATATTTCTGCACAAGAAAGAAAGAGATTTTTATCTAAATGCAGGAGTTTCTTTTGGGATGATCCATACTTATACAAACGTTGCAAGGATGGACTCTAACGAAGGTGTGTGCCGGAAGAGGAAAAGAGCAATGTATTGAGGTTTTTTCATGACGAGGGAGGAAATTTCGGGAGTCAAAAGACAGCATTCAAAGTCCTCCAATCCGGTTTATATTGGCCGTGACTATTCGCCGACACACACCATTACTGCAAGATATGCGATAATTGTCAAAGGTCGGGCTCAATAGGAAAGAGGAATGAGATTCCATTGGTTCCGAATCAAGAAATCGAAATCTTCGATGTATGGGGCATCGATTTCATGGGACCATTTCCGAAAAGTGGAGAGTATGAGTACATACTGTTGGAGTAGATTATGTCTCAAAATGGGTAGAAGTTATACCAACCCGGAAGGCCAACTCCGAGGTCGTTCTACAATTCTTGCATGAAAACATTTTTAGCCATTTCGGAGTGCCGAAAGCGATAATAAGCAATGGAGGGAGCCATTTTTGTAACCGTGCTTTCGAGTGGTTGATGAGCAAATATGAAGTGCGACACAAAGTAGCAACTCCCTACCATCCACAAACATCGGGACAAGTGGAAACAAGCAATCGACAAATCAAGGGCATTTTGGAGATTGGGCGATGAAACTCATTTTTGCATTATGGGCATATCGAATGGCCCACAAAACAGTTTTGGTCATGAGTCCTTTTCAACTATTTTATGGAAAGGATTGTCATCTCCCGGTAGAGTTGGCACACAAAGCGGAATGGGCAATAAGGAAACTGAATATGGATGTGAACGAGGCCAGGGAATTTCAGAAATTGGAACTAAGCGAGTAGGATGAAATAAGGAGTGATTCTTACAAAATGGCATGGGCAAGCAAACAAAAGATGAAAGATATGCACGACAAAAAGCTTGTTCCAAAAGAATTGGAGGTAGGTAAACTTGCCTTACTATCTAACTCACGTTTCAAATTGTTTCCATGAAAACTTAAGTCGAAATGGAGTGGACCATACTTGATCAAAAGCATCAACAAATTTGAGGCCGTTACTTTATACGACAAGAAAAACAACTCAACATTCCAAGTCAATGTCCATCGGGTGAAATTATACCATGGAGGGCCCATTCCCAGAACTGATCGTGAGGTAATGCTGAAATACGATCCACCTCAAGACTCTTGAACTAAACAAGGTAACGTCTAGCAAAGGATGTTAAAAGTTACACTTCTTGGGAGGTAACCCAAGTACTTTTGTAATATTCTAATTTTTTATACATATTTTTCATATTGGTAGTTGTTAATTATGCTTTAAGATATTTAGAAGCTGGAAATCAGCCTTCAACACAGACATCCGGCCGGAGGGATGAAGGAAACCGGTCGGATCACACTTTCTGGACCACAATCCGGCCGGACAATAGAGATGGCCGATCAGACAGCAGCATAATCCGATAAGACGACTGCGCGGAATTTATAAAAGGCTGGTTTCTTAAAATAAAAATTCCATAACTGAATTACATTCTCTCCTATTTTTACAGAGCGACAGAGCAAAATCAATTTCAAGGCAACCCTAATCACGGATTCTTTCACACAAACACATCCGATCGGAAGACTACATTCAAGCAATTCATCCGTTCGGACGAAAAAGAGCAAGCCCAAATTATTTCTTCAAACTTCAAGAACACGAATCTGCGATTGGAAAGGTAAAACGGCTTGAACTTGAACTCTTTATTTGCTTGGGAATTGGTTTGCAGGGATTGAGAAAGGAGATTGATTGTTGGGAGGGATTGGAGTTGGTTTTTGGTTGAAAATTTCCTGCACGGAAGGTGTTCGACGAAAGTCCTGAGAGAGGTTTTTGTCTTTAAATTTTTGAAATTTTGATTGCAATGGCTTCCAGTTCACGAACAAGGAGGGGCACCAACTCGGGAAAGAGACGGGGGAAAGGAATGACCAACACTGGGGGAGGGTTGGCTCCGTTCAAATTGTTAGACGAGAGGGAGGTGACGTTGTTTAAATCCTTGACCGCAAGGGACGTCTACACTCCTCGACACATTGAAGATGACTTTGGAACCGCAAAATTGCAATGGGCGACAGAACGGCGGTGAAACTCATTGAGGGTATCACAGCCTTTAACTTGGGGAATTGGGCGGAAGTTAAGCAACCCAGACAATGAACTCTTATGTTGTAGTTCTTCACAACATACAAGCCGGTTTTCGATGGCTCTTTCGATTGCCAACTCCGCGACCAACCCTACAGCACCTTGAAGGGAGACCTCGAAAATATCTTCGGGCTTAATAGAGACAAACCAGGAGACGAGTCGTTTCAACACGACGATTACGACAAGAAAGTTTGGTGGGAGTAGCTCACGGGAGCACCACCGGAGCCCGGATGCCGTTTAAACTCCACGTCATTACGATCGAATGCAATGTACTTGACATACAAGTTCTTCATGCAAGTGTTCTTGGTTAAGGAGGACATAACTCGAATCTCGACATCTGAATTGTGAGCTTTATGGATCTCGCACCACCGGGGTGACGCGAAACTCTATCCGCTACTGATGGCCACAATAGAGAACGTTCAACGAATGAACGAGAAGAAGGCGACGAAGCTCACCTTGGGCACGTTTGTCACCACGCTTGCACAGCACCATGGCGTCGACCCTTACGAAGACGATGTTATATATCCGAGCGTGCCTATGCTTTTCGAAAGCAGAACTTTCGACGGTCGGAACATATCCATCCCGACCTTCATGATGGGCGTGGAGAAGGCAAGTGTCGAGGTCGTTGAGGACACGAACAATGACGAGGATGATGAGGACGATGATGATGAGGATGAAGAAGAGAACAAGGAAAACGACGAGGAGGAAGAGGACGATGGAAACTATGAGGATGAGTATGAGAAAGATGACTACGGGGAAGCTCATACGGAGAAGGTTCGGGTGATCATTATTATTACTCGGAAGCGCGATGGAGGCAGAAGCAGGATTTTCAAGCGAGCATGATGGATCAAATGAGGCAATTGAGCCTCAATCAAGAAGAATACGTTAGGAATGCTTGCCAAGATGCGTGGGAGGCGAGAGAGGAAGCAAGGATGTTTCAAGGTTCCTTGGAGAGATTGGACGCCAACATAATGCAAACAAACCAATATATGACCAGGTTGAATGACAACGTCCAAGCCAACCACGGATACCTCATCGCCACTGATGAACGATTGACAAGGATTGAGCATCGCTACCCACCACCACCTCCGGACGACATGAACCAATAGGCGGGCTCGTGCCCCGATTTGTATCATCTCTATATAAACTTTTATTTTTGTTAATTTTTAATTTATGTTGGGTGCGTGAGTGTCTATATATAAATAACTGATTCGAATTCATGCATATTCAACTATCCCTACCCCATTGATTATATTTTCAGCAACCAGGAGTTTGCTAATTTCTTTTTGCAGGGAGGTGAAATTGGTCGATTTTCAAACAAAACAGGTATAATCCGGTCGGATGGGAGGAATATCCGACAGGATAAAAAACAATGTCTTGTTGTCCGACCGAACAATAATACTCATCGGTCGGACATGACAATTACACATCATCAGGTCAGACGAGTGATATATCCGACCGGACGGAACTGTTTGCATGCATAATTCAAATCGTTTTCATTTTATTTCATTTAGTAACTTCGTACGAATTAACCAACTGCTTATTTTAACCTTTGTCGAAATCATTCCTATGCTTATTGTATTTGTACTGGCATGCCTGTCGAAATCATGCGTAGTGTGATCTATCGTTAGAGTCTTTTGAGCTTGTTTAGTGCAAAATTTTCAAAACCTACTTATATATATATATATATATATATATATATATATATATATATATATATATATATATATATATATTTAAAACAACACTTAGTCATTAACAATTTTGCGAAGCTTTCAAAACTCGATCACCTTGCTTTCAAAGTTTGAATAAAACCCATGTGAGAATCCTTGTGTGATTACCAACATTACATGCTGTGATTCGATATGTGTTTTGAGAAGTCTCTAAGTCTCGTGTGTACATTTGATTTCGAAAATGACGATAAGCACATATAAAACCCAACTTCAGCTATATTTAAAAATAAAAACCATTATAAACCCTTAATGAGCCCCTTTGAGCCTTTAATCTGTCTCTTGATAGCCATGATCATCGTTATAGCTCTTATTAAATTTAAGTTTGTGAGATGAAAGTTTATTTATTATTGGTCTATTGAGATTGACAAATGCAGGGTAGGGGATTAGTGGATTATATAAAAAAATTAATTAAGGATGATTGAATTCTTTAAAAGCATCTAGTTGTTAAACAAATCCTATAAACAAAGGCGAGTATTTGGGTTTGAGGGTTGGAAGTGGCCTTAATTACAAAAGTCTAAGAAAAGAATTGAATGGGTACTCTGGGAGGAATAGGGAGAAAACTATGCTTTGTGCTTAAAATTAATCGATTCAGTGAGTTATAGATTGAGTTTGTTCGCAAGTTAGCCACACATCTTTATATATGACATACCTTACCAAAGAGCCCACATTACAACCCTTAAAGTCCTAATCTGATTCTTAATTGAATGTGCACACATATGCGATGTACGAATCTTTGATCATCAAGAGTCGTTGAATGCATGTCTATGATTGGGTCGAGCGTATACACGAACCCTTTGAAAAACACGAGCGAATGGGTGCACCAAGATATATCTCCTTTTTTAGAGGAGGCATTCTTTTGATTCCAATATAAAAAGGTAACAAGAGATTAGCTTAAGAGTTTTCAACTTAAGTGTTTATATTTGCAAAACTAAATATATGCACAATATGACTCTTTGATCTAACCACTTTCACTCTTTCTTGATTTTGATTCTTTCGTTTGTTCGAGGACGAACAAACCAACAAATCACGGGGTGGTTGATTTGTACATTTTTCTTACACTTTGGTACATATTTTGAGTCATGTCTTAGTCTTTTACCGTCTTCTTAGGTCAAGAATAAGTTATTTTGCATGATTTTTCATTATTCAGCCTTTCGCTTAGCTTTTTGACTTTTCATTCAAAAATTGGCCATTTTGAGCCACTTTTCTTGTTTTTTCCTTTCAGACGAATCATCTTACTTTTCTTGTCTTTATAATAAGTTATAGTATTCATTGTTGAGTTCGTTCATCGATAAGACTACTCTTACGAAGAGGTTGACACCCTCGTAGCAAGATAGGTTATTGATTTTTAAAATTAAGTACTTTGGTGATTTTCGAAACAAAAACCCCGTTGATCACGTGTTTAGTATTAGAATTTGTGTTTTAATAAACATCGTTGACTCCGTATTCCCCCTCCTCAAGAGATCGACCCGAGTTTAACTTACCGGTCTACAGGTGACCCCGTTTTCTTGCTGGCGAGCTAACCTTTTCAAACGTAGATGCGCTGTGGTTTAACTTGGATTTTTAATTTTGAAAAGAGTAACACAAATCTCGGGATCAATAGTTCACGTTCAATGGTGAATAGTTGCGTTGCGCACTGTTTAGCATGAGACTAGCATAATAAATTACCCTTAGCAGTTTATCGACCCGTTGTCCCAAAACAGCCCCTACCACGTCATTAGACGCGTCACACATAATCTCAAATGGTAGTGACCAATCGGGTGCAACAACAACCGGTGCCTGTGTGAGTTTTTCTTTCAATACGTTAAAAGCATCAAGACATTTATCATCAAACTCAATAGGTACATCTTTATTTAATAATTTACACAATGGGCGGCAACTTTTAGAAAAATCTTTCATGAAACGCCGATAAAATCCTGCGTGCCCTAGAAAACTTCTAATTCCCTTAACATCTTCAGGTGATGGAAGGGTTTCAATAACATCTATGTTCGCTTTATCAACTTCCAACCCCTTGGTTGACACAACATGTCTAAGCACATTCCCACTTTTTACCATAAAGTTTGATTTGTCCCAACTCAACGTCAAACAAGACTCTACACATCGTTCAAGAACTCTAGATAAATTATTTAGACAATGAGAGAAAGATGAGCCATATACCGAAAAATTGTCCATGAAGACTTCGAGGAAGTCGTCAATGAACTCAGTGAAGATGGAGATCATGCATCTTTGGAATGTTGATGGTACGTTACATAATCCGAATGGCATCCTCCGATAAGCATATGTGCCAAAAAGACACGTAAATATAGTCTTCTTCTGATCTTCCGGAGCTATCGCTATTTGATAATAGCCTGAAAGGTCATCCAAAAAGCAATAGTATTCGTGCCCTGCCAATTTATTGAGCATTTGATCCATGAATGGAAGTGGGAAGTGATCCTTTCTTGTTGCTGCATTTAGTTTTCGGTAATCAATGCACATGCGCCACCCGGTGGTTAAGCGCGTTGGAACAACCTCTCCCTTCTCATTTTCCACAATCGTTATGCCTCCTTTATTTGGAACGACGTGCACTGGGCTGACCCACTCACTATCTGATACGGGGTAGATAATTCCTTCCTCGATGTGTTTGAAAATTTCCTTTTTGACTACCTCCTGAATTGTTGGGTTCAAGCGTCTTTGTCCGTACCTTATTGGTTTGGCTCCTTCTTCTAATTCAATCCGATGCTTGCACATCACCGGACTTATTTCTCTAATGTCTCGGATGCTCCAACCGATTTCTTGTTTGTACTTTTTAAGTACCTCGATCAATTCCTTTTCTTCATGCTTGGCTAGTTTCGCAAAAATTATCATGGGTTTTCCCTCGTTGGCTTCGAGAAAAACATACTTGAGGTGGCTTGGAAGTGTTTTCAACTTCAGTTTAGGTTCTAACACAGATTGGATAAACGTTTCGCTCACGTGCTCCTCGTCAATCTCAAATAGGTCGACCACCCCCTCCGTATTAAAATCGCCATCCTCGACGTTCCATTCCTCAAAAGGTATGATGCTGAACAACTCTTTCACGCAATGGTCCACTGAATTGAGATAAGAACAATCAAGTTCCATTGAATGTGAAGGAACTTTGAATGTCTTTAAGTGAAAATGTGACCGATTTGTCAAACGTTGAAAGTGTCATTTTTCCTCGACCCACATTAATCAAGGTATGTGATGTTGCCATGAATGGTCTACCCAGAAGAATGGCGTGCTTCTTGCTTGATTTTGCAACTTCTATGACATCTAATATCACGAAGTCCACGGGAATTACTAAGGAACCAACTTTTACCAAAACGTCCTCGACTACTCCTAGAGGATGTCGCACTGATCGATCGGCTAACTGAAGTCTTAAGCTCGTTGGTCTCATTTCTACGAGGTTGAACTGTTTGTAAAGGGCGTAGGGCATCAAGTTAATCCCTGCCCCTAAATCGATCATTCCCCGAGCTTTTTGTCCATGCCCGAGAGTTATCGTGATGCAAAAACCCCTGGATCTCCCACTTTCGGTGGTAGTGGTTGATGGCAAATTGCACTCACTTATTTTGACAACACTATTCTCTCTTTTTCCTCTAGCTTCCTCTCCTTTGATAATTCTTTGAAAAAACTCATTTATCCCGGCATTGCTTTGATTATGTCAAAGAGCGGTAAGTTTATGTTTACATTCTTCAACATGTTATAAAGCTCCATGAATTTCTTGTTCTCTTTTGCTAGCTTGAGTCGGTTTGTAAATGGTACAATCTCGGATGACTCATTGTTGTTTGATACAGCTCAAATTCTCCTGCGTATGAGTAGTGTCCGACCGGATATCCTCTCCAATCCTATCGGATGAAACTTTATGTCTTCCGGTCCTATCGGAATTATGCTTCGTCCGGTCGGATAAAACTTTATGTCCTTCAATCCGATCGGATGTTTGCCCTATCCGGTCGGATGCCTTGGCTGATTTTTCCTTCAAAATATGTTTGTCATCATGATCCTCCCCTTCCGTCACTCTGATTCCATTATTGACTTTCTTGCCTCCCCGTAGCACGTGTATGGCCATTGACTGTTTGGGTTGACTGGGGAGCTTTGTGGGATCGGCTCTGAGTTTCTCCACTGACGCGGAAAGTTGCCCTATCATCATCTCTAACTTATCAATTTGTTTCTTCATTTGATTACACTCCTCGATAGTTCGAAGGGTTTCTTCTCGATTGCGTAGCATTTCCATCTCTTGCCTTTGTCTCCAAAGTCGTAACTCTTTGTTGGAATCTTGGGTTATTGGAGCTTGTTGTTACTGTGGTGGAGCTTGATATTGTGGTTGACCTTGTCTCTACGGAGAACGTTGTTGATAACTACCTTGGCCCTTGTTCTGATATGAGTTGTAATTGCTTAGTCCTCCTTGACTTTTGTTTGGTGGTGGTGGTGCCAAATATTGAGGATCCTTTTGTTTGGGCAGTGGTACGTAATTGGGACTCCCCGGTTCGTACCTGAGGTTTGGATGGTCTCGGATAGTCGGATTGTGTGAGTTGTAAGTTTTAGTGAACTTTTGACCAAGTTTGTTGTTGGATTGGAATTCTTGCACGGAGTTCACCTCTTCGTCCTCGTCTTCGTCAAATGTTGCGTCACACGCGTTGGCTCTATGTCCAAATTCTCCACAAATTCCACATGTTTCGTGTGATGGTTGTGTTGTTTGCTTCTCGCGCGTCATCATTCCTGCCAACAATGCCACTTGTTTCGTAAGCTCCTCAAGTTTGCTACTCTCCCCTTTAGATGTCGATACTTCGTTCACTACAATTTTCCTTGGTCCAAAACTCGTTTACCTTGATTTTTCACCCAAAAGTTCAAACAAATCCCATGCTTCCATCGCGGTTAAGTCTCTAAAGTCGCCGGCCTTGTTCTCAACTTGTTGCTTAAAGTTTGGCAACAACCCTTCATGGAAATAGTTATTGACCATCTCGGGACTATTATTGTGATGCAGGCATGTTTGTAGAAGTCCTTCGTATCATTCCCACGCTTCGTGGAAAGACTCGCCATCCATTTTCTCGAAATTGGTGGTTTCTCTTCTTAGTTTGGCCGTCGTTTGAGCCGAATAAATCTGCCAACAAACTTTTTAAACACCATATCCTAATTAGTTAGGGAATTGGGTTGCAATGACATAAGCCCCTTTTTGGATTTGTCCTTCAAGCTAATTGGAAAACACCTCATCCTGAGCTGATTCTCGTTTAATCCAGATGCTAGAATTCAGGACACCGCCACGTAAAATTCTCGAATAAAATTAAGCGGGTCTTCATTGGTCATTCCATAGAAGGTTGGCAATTGGTTGACAATGTTAGACTTCAACTTGTAGTCTCGGGCCGCGGGGCCTAAGATGATAGTTGAACTATATGGGCCAATGGTTGGGCACACGAGGTCTCCTTGTCGGCATTCGTTTGGATATCGTTGCCCTCGGCCTTCACGAAAGTTTCTTCCTCCACCATAACCATTGTTCAAATTGAGTTTCTCATCTTCATAAGGTTGGTTGTACTCGTCATTTTTCCAAACACGATACATTTATTTGTTTTTTCTGTTTCTGAAATGATTCAGTTATTGAATTTAAAATGATTTTATTGGTTTTTTTGGGGCTGGGGCCCGCCATTTCCAACATGATTGTCTTCGTATCTCTGAATTGCCAATGCATTCAAGGTCGGGCTTCCTCTCGGTTTCGGAAATGTTATGGCGTTCGATCGACTGGTTGTTCTGGCCACATAACTTGGCGGTCATCATGGGGTTGTGGTACCATGTTGTGGGCCAGAGGATTAACATGTTCAAGTACTTCATATCCTCTTGGTTCTTTGTCACGATCATGCTCTTGATTTTCGATTTGAGCAAATATTGTGCATCTTCATTCCGGATATCATTATGTGGATTTTTATCTTGATTTTTCATGTCATCTTCGGGTGTCATGCCATATGATTGATCATGAGGAGGGTTAAGATTGTCTTGCCCTCTTCCTTGGCCATTTGTTCTTCCTCCTCTCCCTTCGTTCCCTCGGCCGCCATCAAGTGGATTGGTCGAAATGATGGCTTGAGTTGCTTCAGATTGATTTCTGTCAGGGGAAGGAAAATGTTGCATTGGTCTTCCCACTCATTCGATGTTATTTATGAATGGCGTAAGTTCACCTCTTAGGCCTCTATGACCTTGCATAAACAACAAATAATCTCAATGCATCGAGTGGTAAACCAGAAATAAAAATAAAAGTAATAAACATAAATTTAACACGAATAAACTTCGTTAACACCTCTGCCACTCCCCGGCCACGGTGTCAAATTTTAATTTTAATCCAAGTTAAACCATGCGCGTCTATGTTTGAAAACAAGTTAGTTCGCCCGCAAGGGAATGGGGTCACTCGTAGACTGGCAACTTAAACCGGGTCGATTCTCTCGAGGAGTGGAAATATGGAGTCAACGATGTTTATTATTAATAAAATACAAGTTCTAAATTCTAAATACACGATCAAAGGGGGCTTTAGTTCTGAAAATTTCGAAAAGACTTAATTTAAGAAAACTCGATTAAAGATCTATCTTGCTTCGAGGGTGTCAACCTCTTCGCAAGAGTCGTTTAATAAATTCACGAACTCAACAATTAACTATAATCTTACTCGACTTAAAGATCGTTACACCAAATATCATTCAAATAATTCATCAAATAATAGATATGCATTCACCAAACGTTATCCAAAAGTAATTCTAATTAGAACAAACTATTCCAAAACATCCAAATCACGGTAATATGAATCAACTAATTAACAATAAGAAATTTTTCAACAAATTTTTCACAAGAACTTAATCATAAACGATTCAAAAGAAATATCCAAACATAACATCACAAGATTACTATCAAACATGAATTACCAAACTAATTAACAAGATAAAGGTTTAGAGTTTACAAAATTATGAGAAAACTCTATCACAATACTACAATGAGACCTTGCTAAATACATCTATTCCGGGGATGAAATAAATCTCGTTGAATCCTGGAAGCTTGTCACGAACCTCCATCTCCAGCGGTTATCACGAACTAATCGAACTTCCAAATGAATTTGCCATTAGGGCTATAAGTTAAAGGTTGATAAAGTTGTTAATTCTCTCTCCCAATGGTATATGATCCAGTCTAAGGATGAAAGGATGGGTCTTCTCTGAGAATTTATGAGTTTTAAAGGCTCAAAAGTCATTTCGTAACTAAAAAATCCCGAAAATCTGCATTTGTAACGTATAAGTCTGATCGGATTGTTCATGAGTCCGATCGGATGAAAGTTTCTGTCTTCTTGTCTGGTCGGACGTAGCGCTTATCTGATCGGTGCGTGCTTTGAAGGTTAATCCGTTCGGTTAGTGGGCTCATCCGATCGGACATGTGTTCTTTTGGCTGTTTTGAGTGCTGAATCCTTTGTCTTCATCTCCCAGTTTTGTCAAGTAACTCAGCTGTAAGAGAAAATAAGAAAAACGGTCCAAAATGACCAATTATTGAATGAAAAGTCGAAAAGTTGAGCAAAAGGCCAAAGAATGTAAAATCATGCAAAATAGCTTATTCTTAACCTAAAAAGATGGTAAAAAGACTCAAACATGACTCAAAGTATGTACAAAAGTGTAACAAAAAAGTATGAATCAGTATGCATCTAGGTTTTTATAAGGCGAGCTCACCTTTTATAGGGAGCGATCTCCTCTATAGGAAGGCGAGTTGTTCGTAGGAGTGTCGAGCTCTTGTATGAGAGTGGCGGGCTCTTGTATGGGAGTGGCGGGCTCTTGTATGGGAGTGGCGTGCAGGGCCTTCCTATCCAGTTTAAGGGGGCTGGCGTGGGATTGTTCCATCAATTAGAACCAGGGAGGATCACTAGCTTCCAGGTCTTGAAGTCAACCTTTCTGAAGCATTTCGCTAGCACCAAGTTACACACGAAGACCGCACAATCTCTCTTCTCGATGGTGTAGCAACCTGGAGAGACTTTGAAGAGCTACGTGTCTAGGTTTACTAGAGCTACTTTGGAGGTGTCTGCAGCTACGGACGAGATGAAGGTGTGAGCTTTACATCAAGTCTTAAGGATGGGAGGTCTACCAACATCGCTGGCCAAGCGATCTGCACATACATTCAAGGAAGTCCTGGATAGGTGCATGAAGTACATTCACGTGAAGGAGGCTGAAGAGGAACATAGATTACGCTTTGGATGGGAGGTCGGAGAACCATAAAAAGTAGCACCTAGGAGGTCGGAGCTTAGAAGAGATACAAGGCGATCTGCTCGAGCAATCTTAACCACGGGAGCAGATGTGATGGGAACAACAAGAAATGAAGGAAGAATATGGAGAGAAGATAAGGACTTCACACCCTTGGCAATGCCAAGTGCAAGGATATTTACAATTATGGAGAATCAATTGCCTGATGCTATCAGGTGGCCAGAGGATTATACGACAATTCTTACTAACCCAAGGTCTCAGTTCTTTTGCAGGTTTCACAACAACTATGGGCATTCTAATGAGCGATGTAGGCACCTAAAGGAGGAGATCGAGAGGCTGGTCAAAGATGGACATCTGAAAGAAGTGGTGTACAAAGACAAGGAACCTCAAGAACAAAGATAAAAGCTGCAAGGGCCACCGCCAGGGGGACCCCCGCAGACACAAGCAGGGTGACAACCAAGGTAAGAGAGGCAAAAAAGGGTAGAACGAGGGGGAGCTGTTGGAAATAATAAGAGGAGAATAAATATGATATAAGGCGGACCAACGGATGGTGACACAAACAATGTACGAAAACAACATGTGAAGGCAGCTCGCCCAGGACCGTGTGAGGTCGCTGCAATTAACAGGCAACCTCCAGCATCAGGACCAGTGATTTCTTTTGGCTCAGAGGAACAAAGGGGTTTGCAGGTGGAGCATAACGATGAACTCATAATTGAAGCTGAGGCAGCAGGGTATGAAGTCGGGAGAATATTTGTGGACAGTGGAAGATCAGTCAATATTCTCTACCAGACATGCTTAGATCAGATAAATATGAATGTAAAGGTATGACCTGTGCAAAAGCCTATATATGCTTTTAATGGAGCGCACGTTATGACGGAGGGAAAAGTGATGCTTCCAGTATCATGGGGAAAGGGCGAGTTACGGGTGGAGAAGAAATTAAATTTTTTAATCATCAAGGCCACTTCATCGTATAATATTATACTTAGGCGACCTACTCTTAATGAATTCCAGGAAGTTACCTCCACTTACCACATGAGTATAAAATACCCAGCAGGAGACAAGGTGGTGAGGTAGTATCGGAACAACAGGTCGCCCGGTCGTGTTACCAGATGACAGTGAGGAAGGGTGATCGAAGATTTCTTAGAACTCTATGAAATCCTCTCCGCAATAGTAAGGAGTCGATTGTAGAGCGGTAAGTTTTCCCGAGTCGTGTCTCTCGAGGATAGATATAATTGGCATTCGGTGTTTTTACTCAATCTCTTGTTAATCTAAATTACACTAATCTAAACTAAGAAAGCATTAAGTCATTGATGTGGTTTGAGTTTTGAATTTAAAAGAAGACTTTAATGAAAATAATGAAAATGAGGGTTTAGGGTGTTCAGTTCATCTCCACGATTAATCAGTTTTTTTTTACGAGCACTTAATCCACGATTTGGGGTTGTCAATCCCAAATTGTCGACCAAGTGTAAGGGGTCGTCAATACCACTTCTCGACAAGCTCCGATTAATGGTTCTAAATGAACCTAAACCCTAAACCCGTAATTACTAAACTAATTGCATCAAATAAAGCCTACAATTAAAAGAGAATTCATGGAGGAAAGATAAAGTCATTTGAAATTGAGAAAAGTCAAGGGCTTTTAAATAGAACAAGACAAATTACCAATGAGGAAAAGTTCATGCATCTTTCAAAGTCCAAAAGCTTTTCTATCTAAAAAGAAGTAAAAAGCTTGAAAAGAGCATTAATGGAGTTTGCAAGAAAAACAAGAGCTACAAGCTATAAAATTAAAAGGAGGAATTAAAAGCAATGAACAACAACACAAACTAAATCTAATATCCAACACAACAACAAGAACAATTAATCAAGAACAAAGCATAATAAAGGGAAAGAACACTACCAAATTGCATTCCAACAAAAGCTTCAAGTCTTCAAACTACAAGCTCCACAAATGAAGGAGGTGTCACTCAATCCAACACTTGCTTAAAAAAACAAACTAACTAACTACTAACTAGAAACTAACTAACTAAGCTAAACTAGACTAACTACCAAGCTAACTAAAACAACATAAGCTAAGGATTTAAACTAGGGTTTACATGGCAAGGAAAGAGTAAAGGCTTGGAGGTAAGGAGAAAGCCCCAAATTCAACCAAGTAAAGGTTTTATAAGGTTGGAGAGAGTTGGTCTTATTTATACAAAAACGCAGGGGCAAAATCATCAAAAAAAGACCAAAATCACGAGCTGGACTGCGTCTCAGTCGATCGACTGCTTCGCCCAAAATTGCCAAACTCACTACCGAGCAGTCGATCTGGAGAGGTCCAATCGATCGACTGAGTAGCAGTCGATCGACTGGTACGGCTGCTCCAGCTCAATTTTCTCGTTTCCGCTCTAAACATCCACCGACTGTCACTCCTCGTTCGCGCTGTGTTCCCTCGCTTGTCCGTTCCAATCCGAGTCGAGTGGGATGCCTCTAAATGTGCGCGGGACCCTCTTGGTCATCGTACGGCTAAAAATATAAAAAAGGGTAAAAATCTACGAAAAACAACTAAAAACCGCACAAAAGTTATAAAAACCTAAAACTAACAAAATAGGCCAAAACGACTCCTAAAACCCGTAAATGCAATCAAAACACACGCGAATGCGACACAAAAAGGTAACAAAAAAGTGTACAAAAAAGTACAAATCAACCACCCCACACTTAGAATGATTGCTTGTCCTCAAGCAATACTAATCTAGAATTACGAAACTACCCCCGAGTGATTCTAAACTAGTGCACAAAACCTAATTCGAGACGTCGTGTGTTACAATGCTCGTTAGCTCGGCTAAAAGGATGACAAAAAATGTTTTGGCAAAGAAAGTTTAGATCGACTCCCGAAACCTAAAAGTACTAGGTAACCCTCCAAGTCGGTCCCCTCGTCCTTGCCCCGGCTAAGGTCTATCCACGGTCGAACCGTTAGTCGACTCCCTACTAGCCTCGATCGTCCACAACTCTCTTTAACAAAAAAAATCTAAAAAAGGAAAAAGAGGAGTTTATTACTTAATAACTACAAGGATTTATAACTTATCCTTGTTTATTCATCATCATTTCTCTTTTTTTTCCTTCTTTTTTTTTCTTTTTTTTTGGGTTTTTTTTTCTTTATTTGGTACCCAAGGAGATGAGGCACTTAAGTACAAGACAAAGAGAAATCAACAACTCCGATCGTACGTTGCTACTAGCAACTTACAATGTTTTCGATCGAGCACATGGAGCAATTGACAACTCCAAAATACAAAACAAAATCCTATAGAGAGTGTTCGACGACGAGGCTAGTTGAGGCACTAGTTCTAAATGAGCTCAAGGTTAGCATGAAGCTAAAGCCGAACAAAGTTCCCAACGAGTCAAATTACTTAAGTACACTAAATCCAATCGAAAATCTAAACTCCCTAACCAAATCATCAAAACCGCGTCACATCGCCAAGGATCCAAGCAAAAATAACACACACGTTACTCAAATTAGCACAATCAAGCATGCAAACAATCTTAAAAGCCTAAGGCGAACTCTAACCACCACCCCACACTTAGAATCTAGCAATGTCTTCATTGAAAATTAAGCTAAATAAAGCGGTAAAAAGTGTAGGGAAAAGAGAACGCCCCTATCTCCGAGCTTGTGTCGATGCGGTTATGCGTAAGTCCTTTCCGGGAGTCGAGACAAGAAACCTACAATAAATGAACAAACGTGGGGTTGTAAAAACAAAATACGAATAAAACTTTTTTATTTTTTTTTACAAATTGGGTTGCCTCCCAATAAGCGCTACTTTAACGTCTATAGATTGACGGTTATACAAAAGACGCTATCCGGGATCCAAGAAGACGTGGCGATCATGCCATGCCTTGGTGTTCTCGAGTAGACACACCGAATGAAAAAAATCACCAAGGCGGGCACGTCGGGCAAGCCGGAAAATCAAAATGTCAAGAGCGCGGGCTTGCTTTGGAGGTCGGAAGAGGGAGTAGTCGACCACCCAAACTTGATCATCACAAAATGGGTCGACGTACTCCTTCGTCTCCCTAACTGTCATCTCCTCTCTCTCGACTTTAGAAACAGTCGTAGTCGGGCACGAGAGAGTAGGATCCAACACATCCCCCACTACCTCTTCCACCTCCACTTGTTCGAGTGAAAAAAAGCATCGGGTGGTGGTAAAAGAGGCTCGATCAACTCCACATCCTCCAAAAATGGCACAACTTTATCATTCTCACCAAGAGCGAGTGAGTTCAACATTCCAAGTGCCGTTGGAATCCCCAAAGGCAACTCCCCCTCACTTTCCACTTCAACATCTTCACAAAACACGAGAGGGGTAACGCTAATCTCCGACCCATTCTCCTCACCCTCTATCTCCACCTCCGTGCACACCTCTTTCAAAAGACCTTCAAAAGTTGCATTGCCAACAACAACGGTGGGATCCACCACATCGAAGATGGGCATCTCGTCAAGACACGGTCTTTTAAGCTCATCCACTTCGTTGGCAATTTGCTCTACTTGAATCTCCATGCGAGCAAGGCATTCATCTAATTGTCGAATCGCCTTCACGAGCTCGGATGAGAGAGGCTCAAAGTCCAGGAGTTGGGGCATAGATGAACCTTGAGAAAGAGAGGCATAAGGGTCATCGCTCGAAGTGTACGAGCCCGAGGTGGGTAGATTATAAAAATCGTAGCTCCAAGAATATGAATCATGAATTAGTGGAGCATACGAGTCAAAACTCGGGTAAGAAAAAGGCGGGGAGAGTTGAGCATATGGATCGTCAAAACCCGGATCATAAGAATCATGAGTCGGTGCATACGGGTCCATGCTCGGGTTATGGGGATATGAAATCGGGGGAGAATATGGAGGTTTGGGCTGAAATAATCGAAAGAGTGGCCCATTCTTTACCGATCGAAGCATATGGGTCATCATATGTCGAGGGGACCCGATAGCTTGGGGGAGTGGTGTTCGGATTTAGATACTCGGGAGTTTGGATGTAAGGGTTTGGATAATTGGGAGTTTGGATATAAGGGTCGTCGTATGGCAAACTAGCTCGGTAGTTTTCCATCCTCGGCCGGATCAATCAAGCGGCGGAGGCATCCCTTGATCGTCGTGAGTGTGGGCGAGCGGCATCGGGCTTCCCGAATGAGTACCTTGCAAACACAACACTCAACAAAGGATTACGAGCATCAAAAGTAAAATAAAAATCTAAATTAACTACCAACTAAGATAACAAGAGAAATAATTAAAAACACCATTAGCCTTAATCTATCTCCGGCAACGGTGCCAAAACTTGATCGGAGATTTCTTAGCACTCTAAGAAATCGTCTCCGAAATATTAAGGATTCGATTGTAGAGCGGTAAGTTTTCCCGATTCGTGTCTCTCGAGGATAGATATAATCAGCGGTCGGTGTATTTACTCAATCTCTTGTTAATCTAAATTACACTAATCTAAACTAAGAAAGTATTAAGTCATTGATTTGGTTTGAGTTTTGAATTTAAAAGAAGACTTTAAAATGAGGGTTTAGGGTGTTCGGTTCGTCTCCACGATTAATCGGTTTTTATTTCGAGCACTTAATCCACGATTTGGGGTTGTCAATCCCAAATTGTCAACCAAGTGTAAGGGGTCGTCAATCCCACTACTCGACAAGCTCTGATTAATGGTTCTAAACGAACCTAAACCCTAAACCCGTAATTACTAAACTAATTGCATCAAATAAAGCTTACAATTAAAAGAGAATTCATGGAGGGAAAATAAAGTCATTTGAAAATGAGAAAAGTCAAAGGCTTTTAAATAGAACAAGACAAATTACCAAAGAGGAAAAGTTCATGCATCTTTCAAAGTCCAAAATCTTGTCTATCTAAAAGAAGTAAAAAGCTTGAAAAGAGCCTTAATGGAGTTTCAAGAAAAACAAGAGCTACAAGCTAGAAAATTATAAAGAGGAATTAAAAGCAATGAACAACAACACAAACTAAATCTAATATCCAACACAACAACAAGAATAATTAATCAAGAACAAAGCATAATAAAGGGAAAGAACACTACCAAATTTCATTCCAACAAAAGCTTCAAGTCTACAATCTACAAGCACCACAAATGAAGGAGGTGTCACTCACTCCAACACTTGCTTAAAAAAAATCTAACTAACTACTAACTAGAAACTAACGAACTAAGCTAAACTAGATTAACTACCAAGCTAACTAAAACTACATAAGCTAAGGATTTAAACTAGGGTTTACATGGCAAGGCTAGAGTAAAGGCTTGGAGGAAATGGAGCAAGTCCCAAATTCCACCAATGAAGGGTTTTATAAGGTTGGAGAGAGTTGGTCTTATTTATACAAAAATGGAGGGGTAAAATCATCAAAATGGACCAAAATCACGAGCTGGACTGCGTCTCAGTCGATCGACTGAGGAGCAGTCGATCGACTAAGGGTTAGTCGATCGACTACTTCGCCCAAAATTACCAAACTCACTACCGAGCAGTCGATCTGGAGAGGTCCAATCGATCGACTGGTACGGCTGCTCCGGCTCAGTTTTCTCATTTCCGCTCTAAACATCCGCCGACTGTCGCTCCTCGTTCGCGCTGTGTTCCCTTGCTTGTTCGTTCCAATTCAAGTCGAGTGGGATGCCTCCAAACGTGCGTGGGACCCGCTTGGTCATCTTACGGCCAAAAATATGAAAAAGGGTAAAAATGGTACGAAAAACTAATAAAAACCGCACAAAAGTTATAAAAATCTAAAACTAACAAAATAGGACAAAATGACTCCTAAAACCCGTAAATGCAAGCAAAACACACGCGAATGCGACACAAAAAGGTAACAAAAAAGTACAAATCAAAGGGGATGAGTGAAGGGGAACGAGAGAGAAGCAGCGATGTACAAGATGGAATACTTAGCTTCAAAAAGATGAGAGATGAGGAGAATTATGTCCGAACCCATGAGGAGCTTATGGAGATTACATTAGAAGAGGGCATGTAGGAACATATCACTAGAATAGGGACTCCGATGACGGATGATGTAAGGGTAGAGTTGATTGCTCTATTAAGGGAATTTTATGATATCTTCGCTTTTTGAGATGGGGAACTACCAGGAGTATATCCTGAGTTTTCACAACACCACTTCAATGCAGATCCTGAGGCGTGACCTGTTCGACAAAAATGGAGACATTTTGGTTTAGAGTTAGACAAAGTAATTGAAGAGGAAGTGAAAAAGTTGTTGAAAGATGGCCACATCCGGGTGATCTAATCTCCAGGGTATCTATCAAATGTCATTATTGTGCCTAAATCGAGAATTAAATAGAGGATGTGTGTTGATTTTTGTGAGTTGAATAACGCTTGCCCGATGTCGCGCATTCACCAATTGTTAGACTCAACCTCGAGATGCGAGTTGCTGAGTATGATGGATGCATCACAGGGGTATCATCAAATCCCACTGGAAAAGGAGGACCAACCTAAGGTGAGCTTTGTCACCTTAACAGGAACATATTGCTTTGTTTCCATGCCGGTTGGGTTGAAAAATACAGGGGCGACCTATCAAAGATTAGTAGACAAGATGTTCAAGGTCCTATTTGGGTCAACCATGGAGGTCTACGTGGATGGTATGCTTAAGAAGAGAAGGAAAGCAGAATCACATGTGGAGGATTTGAGGAAAGTCTTCACTATATTAAGGCATTACAACATGTGGCTGAATCCAAATAAGTGCGCTTTTGGAGTCCGATCTGGCAAGTTTTGGGGATACATGGTACAAGCATGAAAACCTAAAGTACAACTACAAAACCAACAAAAATCAAAAGCACCAATAGAAAAAGCAATAAAAGTTTACGTAAAAGTTTAAATCTTTACAAAAAATAACAGGAAACGAATAGTAGATATAGGATTCAACATAAAACCATGCATGAAAATAAAAACCAAAATAAAGCAAATGAGATACTTGAAATAATAACGATCAAGGACCTGATCTATGATCTTGGAGTGTCACTCAACTAGATTCTATAGCCAAATCACAAAATCTAATAATAAATCTAAGAGCTAAGGCAAAATACATAAATTTAAGAACAAGCTTGAAATTGAAGAACAAGAAAATAATGAAAAACTTACTTAAATTAAGAAAAGGAATAAAAAACTTGAATGTAATTGCAATCCAAAATAAAATCCAAGTGATGAATTAAATTCTTCTTGAGCTTACAAACCCAAGGAAAAGCTTGAAATTAAATCTAGAACTAGAGAGAGAAAGTAAATCTAAAAACTAGAGAGAAAAAATAAATCCCAAACCCATGCAAGGGTTGGGACAATGGGGGATTCTATTCCAAAATGAGAGTTTTATTCTATTTGTGCTAGGTTTAATTGGGGTTAAATGGGCCAAATTAGCCTTAAAGGCTAGGATTTCTCGGGTTTGCCAAGTTTGACCCGAAATGGTCTTGTTAAACACTTGGATCGACCCTAGGCTTTACTTGGCCCGAGGTGGACGCGCTAGGGTGCGCATGGCTAGGCGCTGGCTACTGGCAGGGCTGGCACGGGTGTTGGCAGCTGGGCGCTGTTGGGTGGGCGTGTGCGGGCACTACAGGGTTAGCGTGCAGGTTGGCGCTAGGGTAAGCGTCGCTCTTGGCGTGGGTGTTGGCGCTGCCTGGTGCAGGTGTTGGCGTGGGCGCTGGAGCTGAGGCTGGCGATGGGCGCTGGTCATGCAGCGCTGGCACTGAGGCTGGCGACGGGCGCTGGCCGTGCGGCGCTGTTGCCTACCAGGCGTGTGCGGGCACTGCGCGGGCGCAGGCATGCTGGGCACTGCCTGGCGTGGATGTTAGCATGCCTTGGCGTGCGTCAAGGCTTGGATTGAGTTTTGGCTTGCCTTGGCAAGTCTTTGCTATCATTCAAGGATGTTTGGCCATTTAGGAGCTTGCTCTTGGCGTCAATTTTGGCACGTCTTGGCACGATTTGGCTTGATTTTTGGGCCCCAATGCCTTGGCTTGAATTTAATTTATTGACCCACCTATGAAATAAGAATTTTGAACATAAGATCCCAACAATTACACCAAACCTCAAATTAACAAAACGAGAAAATAACCTAATAACCTAATGAAACTCGACTCGAAACCACTAGAAACGACACTAATACCTAGTTAAAAACACGAGAAAAACACTACAATTACATGCAAAACACTCCCTGCCTGCATGCTGCAAGCACCTCATTCTCTTTTTCTTTATCCTTCTCCAGCAGGAGTCCGTCCAACTCAGTTTGGCAATTTTCAAGCCTGGCGATCTCAGATTTCATCGTCTCTAGCAGGCATCTTGAAACATTTAGTTCTTCTATCTGGGCCACTATATGACGACGTGTTTCGTCTAACTCTCCTTGGGTTAAAGAAAGCTGCTCAGTTTGGTTATTGATCTGAGTCGCTAGCTCGCCACATGCCTTCTTCCATTTATTGGCAGATTCCTCTTCGGAACCAAGCTTGCAAGTGGATGGATATTGAGGTCACAATCGGCTGGAGCTGTGTTGACAAGATAAAAAAGGATGAGTTATGTGTTAAAGAGCCATGTTAACATATCAAGATAGTAGGAGTAAGCGCTGGAGGATAGTTCTAGGCAAAATACTGGGACAACACGGTCGCTTGTTCAGCCATCTTGAGGGTTGCCAGACATTTTTTATCTGGAGTCAGCATTTGGCTCTGGAGGAAGGGCTTAAACTGGTCGGCATCATCACAGTGCAGGAGGACGTTGTTCAAGATTGGGGAGCCCGAGCTATATGCTCTCTAATACGGCAGTATTTTGGATGAGGAGATGTAGACTAAGCTCGAGCTCAGCCGCGAACAGCTTGTTTCTTCTTACCCTTGCCCACTGAAGTATGCAGGGGCAATTGGTCATTAGAATCGGCGATCTCCACCGGCTTGTCTCTCGCAGCGAGAGCGATCTCCACCTCCTCGTTTGTGTTTATAATGGAAGTTGAGGATGTCACGGCAGGAGTCGATTCTAGCTGAACTATTGTTGTGCCCCCCGAGCTCGATGATCCACTTGTGAACACAAAACAATCTGCAAAAAAATAAAGTTAGTTATTGTTTGTTTTAATGCAAATTAAAATGGAAAAAAGATCTACAATATGCTAAACTTACCGAATTTAAGTCTTGTCATCTATAGAGGTCGCTAGCTGAGACCCACAAAGGAATACACTCTCTCTGATTCACTAAGTCTCATACGTTGGAAGGAAACTTATTCCATTCTTTAATGAAATTTGAATATTTATTATAGAGAGAGGGGTGGTGTTTTTTCTTTGTGGGCACTGGCCCTTGAGGAGGGGTTATCTCCTTCCATTCCGTAGGAAATGGCCAGGGTTCGCGAGAATAAAGGAAAAACATTTTGATCGCCACTCATGGACTTTAGAGGAGGTGTTAACAAGGAAATGCGCCTTTTGGCACGAAGCACTAAAAAAAAAAAAGGAAAATGCTGATGGGCAGAACTCGTCAGCAAACCCATCAGCATCCATTTGGTAACGGGTTTGGTCCGTCAGCAAAGTCCCCAGCTATGACCCGAGACCCGTTAGTAAATGTTGACTGGTTGATTAATGCCGTTAGCAAATGCTGACGGGTAAAGCCCATCAGCAAATTGAAATAATGCTGACGGTTTTCGGCCGTCAGTATTTTTCAAATAATGTTGACGAGCCCAACCCGTCATCATTTTTAAATTTTTAAATTTTTTTGAAATTTTTACCTGTATTTATTTCACACATCAATAATTCAATACGAAAACTGATTTGCATTTCCAAAAAATATATATATAATTAAAAATAAAATATAATAATTAATTAGTGAATTTGTCGTATAATGTATAAAACATAAATAAAGTACCAAATATAAATATTATTCGTTCCAAAATCAACTAAATCGCATCATCATCATTAGTAGTAGGAGCATTAGAGAACGACCGTCGACGTCGCGCTGCCATCGCTAGGGCAACTTCCTGCATCACTCGGTTTTGGAGAGCAACCTCGTTCTGGAGCTTCTGACGTCTATGCTCCTCGCGCATGTGAATCGAAATTTTTACACTTACTTTTTATTTTAAAAAATAAAATGCTCATCCGCAAGAGAACAGAGCAGCTGTAGGTGGTAAGTTAGACTCGAGTCAAATCACAAGGAAGACTAATCAGAAGTTATTCCGATGTTTGATTTTACTAACGAGAAAACGAAATAAAATGACTAAACTAAACACGCGATCAAATATGGTTTGGTAGTTTCTAGCATCTAAGACAATTAAATAAAATCAAAAGCCTTTAAAATGATTAAGAAAGCGAGGGTTCTAGTGTGCCAGAATCATCTCCACGATCAGGGTTGTCAATCCCGATGGCTCTAAATGGCCCTAGGCACTAGAACGATAAGTTCTAGCCAACAAGCATTGACATACTCAAAAGTAGAATTTCAACAATTAAAAGCATGAAATTACCAAGCATCTAAATAACTAAGATTACGAGAAATCAGAACTAAATTACTAAGAAACACAAAAACATCATAATCTTAAATAGAATGTTCATAAGAAAGCGAATACGAAATACGAATTAAAAATAAGAAAGTAACGACTTTCAAACTAGCAATTAAACTACAAACTACAAAATAATCTATCTAATATCTAGAATCTAAGAAACTAAAGTTTAAGAACTGAAAAGTAAAACAAAGACGAAAAATAAACGAGGAGACGAAGACTTGAACTTGCGATTTTCAACTCTTCAGCCCGAATCATGCGTGTAATCTAAAGGGGGTAAGAGCTGGGGGGTCTTTGCAATGTTTCGAACCTTCCCCCAAGTTCCAGCCTCCCATTATGAAGAAAAAGACGGGTTTTTATAAGTTTTTTCGAAAATAACCGCTGATCGATGGATTCTCGACGCTCTAGTTTGAGAATCCATCTCCGCAAGAGTACGGAGCCGGTTGTAGGGCGGCGAGTTCTTCCCGAGTCGTGTCTCTCGAGGATGGATGTTATCGGCTTATCGGTATCTTATTTGCCCTTATCGTCGATTGAAATTAAACTAATCTAAACTAGGAAAGCAGTAGTCATTGATTTGGTTTGAGTTTTTATAACTAAACTTAAATTGAAATAGAAGTTTTGAAAGCATTAAAATACGAAAGGAAATTGAAACTTATTTAAAATGATTAATCTAAACAACACAAATTAAACCTAATTTGAAAAGAAACTTAATTCAGCTAAACTATTCAACTGAGAAAACTTATAATTTGAATTAAGGAAAAAGGAGGAAAAATCAAAGTCTTACTATTTGAAAGAGTCAACAACATTAAATTAGCAAAAATCAAAGCTTTAAGAAGGAAGACTTTATAAAAGCCTCTAAAAAGTTGAGAAATTGGTCTAAACAAGCAAGCAACTTAAAAGCATAAGTTCAAAAGCTCAAAAGCTACAAAATGAAAAGAAAGGAAATTTGAGAATCTAAACAACAACTAAAATATGATCCACACACCAAAACAAAGATTAAAGTAATATTATGAAAACAAAACAAGATAAATAGAGAAATACTACCAAATGCTTGATTCCACAAAAGCTTGAAAAGGAAAGCTTGATCGTCAACAATGGCTACATCAACTTGAGAAATTCTTCAAAAGATACACCAAACTAAGCTTGAGTTGCTTGCTAACAAGGATCTAACAACTAGCTAAAGAAACTAACTAATTTTTACTAATTAACTAGCATTTTTAATGATCAAATAAAAAAGATAATTTGTAAAAGGTTGGAAGGAGCTCTCTCTCCGGGAGGGGAAAGTCCTTCTCTGCAAGTTGTTTTGATTGGAAAAGACGTTGCTTGTTTAATCCATCACGCAGGGGCAAAATCATCCAAAAGCAGTGAAAAGTCTGCTTTCAGTCGATCGACTGTAAAGGAGTCGATCGACAAGCAGTCGATCGATCATGTCGGCAGTAGATCGACTGCGCTGTCCAAAACGGCCAAAGTCCCTGGAATCCAGTTGATTTTGAGGTTCCAGTCGATCGACTAGAAGGGCAGTCGATCGACTGAACTTCCAGTCGGTCGACTGGATTGCTGCACCCGGCTCGATTCCTCGTTCTCTTCACGTCCGCCGGTCTATCAAACCCCGTTCACTGTGAATCCTTGCCTGTCCATACGATCCTGAGTCGATTGAAAATGGTACCAAACGAGCGCGGGCCTCGCTTGGACGTCCTGTGGCCAAGAAAAATGAAAGAGTAAAAGAAACTACAAAAACTAATAAAAAAACGTACAAAAACTAAGAAAACCTAGAACTAACGAAAAACGGCCAACTCAACTCATAAAATACCTAAAAGAAAGCGAAACACACGCAACGTGATGCAAAAACGGTAACAAAAATATGTACAAAAAGATGCAAATCAACCACCCCACACTTA
>BMAC01000236.1:970892-1003094 GCA_014905375.1 Phtheirospermum japonicum
AGGCAGTTTCATCAAGGTCCACACTACGCCCCCCACGTGCACGAGCCTTGATTCCCGCATCCGACTGAGCCCGCACCTCAATTCCGAAACCCGATGCCCCAAGATTTTCCACGAGCGCCCGCCGTTAATGAAAACCCGTATGCCGTTCGCGATCGCCTACCTTGCATACACAACAACAACAACAAAAGATTACGCGTATCGAATGTAAAACAATGAACTAACTACTATTTACAATAACAATAAGAGTAATTAAGAACGCCATTGGCCTATATCCATCCCCGGCAACAGCGCCAAATTTTTGATCGACGAATTCTCGACGCTCTAGTTTGAGAATCTATCTCCGCAAGAGTACGGAGCCGGTTGTAGGGCGGCGAGTTCTTCCCGAGTCGTGTCTCTCGAGGATGAATGTTATCGGCTTATCGGTGTCTTATTTGCCCTTATCGTCGATTGAAATTAAACTAATCTAAACTAGGAAAGCAGTAGTTATTGATTTGGTTTGAGTTTTTATAACTAAACTTAAATTGAAATAGTAGTTTTGAAAGCATTAAAATACGAAAAGGAAATTGAAACTTATTTAAAACTATTAATCTAAACAACACAAATTAAACCTAATTTGAAAAGAAACTTAATTCAGCTAAACTATTCAACTGAGAAAACTTATAATTTGAATTAAGGAAAAAGGAGGGAAAACCAAAGTCTTAATATTTGAAAGAGTCAGCAACATTAAATTAGCAAAAATCAAAGCTTTAAGAAGGAAGATTTTATAAAAGCCTCTAAAAAGTTGAGAAATTGGTCTAAACAAGCAAGCAACTTAAAAGCATAAGTTCAAAAGCTCAAAAGCTACAAAATGAAAAGAAAGGAAATTTGAGAATCTAAACAACAACTAAACTATGATCCACACACCAAAACAAAGATTAAAGCAATATTATGAAAACAAAACAAGATAAATAGAGAAATACTACCAAATGCTTGATTCCACAAAAGCTTGAAAAGGAAAGCTTGATCGTCAACAATGGCTACATCAACTTGAGAAATTCTTCAAAAGATACACCAAACTAAGCTTGAGTTACTTGTTAACAAGGATCTAACAACTAGCTAAAGAAACTAACTAATTTTTACTAATTAACTAGCATTTTTAATGATCAAATAAAAAGGAAAATTTGTAAAAGGTTGGAAGGAGCTCTCTGTCTGGGAGGGGAAAGTCCTTCTCTGCAAGTTGTTTTGATTGGAAAAGACGTTGCTTGTTTAATCCATCACGCAGGGGCAAAATCGTCCAAAAGCAGTGAAAAATCTGCTTTTCAGTCGATCGACTGTAAAGGAGTCAATCGACAGGCAGTCGATCGACTGCGCTGTCCAAAACGGCCAAAGTCCCTGGAATCCAGTCGATTTTGAGGTTCCAGTCGATCGACTAGAAGGGCAGTCGATCGACTGAACTTCCAATCGGTCCACTGGATTGTTGCACCCGGCTCGATTCCTCGTTCTCTGTGAATCCTTGCATGTCCATACGATACTGAGTCGAGTGAAAATGGTACCAAACGAGCGCGGGCCCCGCTTGGACGTCCTGTGGCCAAGAAAAATGAAAGAGTAAAAGAAACTACAAAAACTAATAAAAAACATACAAAAACTAAGAAAATCTAGAACTAACGAAAAACGGCCAACTCAACTCCTAAAATACCTAAAAGCAAGCGAAACACACGCAACGTGATGCAAAAATGGTAACAAAAATATGTACAAAAAGATGCAAATCAACCGCTAAACTGCCGAAGGCATCGATCAACGCTTGCCAGGCTCAGCGTCGACGCTTGCCAGGTCTTGGCGTCGACGCGTGCAGCTTGCTGGTGTCGGCGGGTAGTGCGTCAGTCGACAGGGCAGTTGTCGACGCTCACAGAGAGTTTCATCTGCTTGAGGCGTAGGAGCATTGACGGGTGCGTCGGTCGACGCGGGCGGCTCCTGGCGTCGACGCGAGTGCTAACTGAGGGCGTCGGCAGCTAGTGTCGACAGGACTCGGACACTGAGTAACCCAGTGTCGGACTGGTACCCAGTGTCATCTCAGCACATTGCTCGTCCAATCTTCATCATCTCGAAGCTGAAAGATAAAATTAAACATAATTATACTATTTCTTATAAAATAAAGGAGAAAAACATAAAATGAGATAAGAAATGAAAAATACTAAAAAGAAGAGAAACAAGAAGAATAGAAACCTAAAACCAAACAAAACACACAAGACGCAATGCAAAAACACACGAAAATCACATACAAATATGTACAAATCAACTCCCCCACACTTAGCTTTTTGCTTATCCTCAAGCAAAATCTAGTCTAGACGTAGATAATGAAAAGCTAATTACCCGATGAATTAATTACTAATGCATCCAAATGATTCAAGATGTTAATGTATTAAATCGGCTGATAACCCAACTAAAAGAACGAAACGATACATTGAGATAAAAGATTTAGATTAGCTTCATAACACCTAAAATTAATGAGTTGACCTCCATGTACGTCACTCATCCATGCCTCGGCCAAAGTCTATCCCTGAACAAACCGCCAAGTCGTCACCCGACTAGCCCAGTCATCTACACACCTCTTTAACAATATAATCTAATAAATAAAAACAAAAACAAGAATACGAACTTAACTTGTACAAGGTTTTCTCTTCTTGTACTTATTCTTTCTTTTTCTTTTCTTTTCCTTTTTTTTCTTTTTCTATATTTTTTTATATTAGTACCCATAAACATGAGGTACTAAACGAACATAATTTACATAAATTACAAACGAGAGTTCATTGAATCTGACCTTACATTGCTAAGTGCAACTGATAACATTTTTCAACTTTGCACGTGGAGTTTTAACGTCTCCAAAAACTAAAAATCAAAATTACATAAAATCCTATATAGGGCATCAGAAAACGGAGCTAGTAGAGAGTATCCGACTCTTTGAAATGAAACAAGAATAGAACTGGGGACAAAACACTTCATATATAATTTACACTTCATTCCCCACAATTACACTATTATTCGAACGGAAGTCTAAATATCCTAACCAAAGCATCTAACCATGTCACTTCGTCAAGGTTCCAGTCAATATCAATACACACAACTCAAATCAACCACAAGCAAGCATACGAACAATTACTAACCAAAGGAACATCCCACCCCCCCCCCCCCCCACCCCCCCCACCCCCCACACACACACATAAACCATACAATGTCCACATTGTATAAAACAAGAAATTAAGCAAGGTATGGTAAAAGGAAGAGAAAGAAAGAGACGTCCCTGAATTCGTGCTTGTGGTGAAGAGTCGGGTGTCGAAAATCGTCCAACGAGCCTTAATAATGAAAGGGACCTGAAACAACAAGAACAAAAATACACAAAAACATATAAAGTTAAAAGGCTTGGGTTTCCTCCTAAGAAGCACTTGATTAACGTCTTTAGATTGACGATGTCTACTGTCGATGTCATCCTGGGTCTAAAAACAAATGACGATCATGCCACACCTTGGTATTCTCTAAAAGAAAGAATTGGCGATGATAATCACCAAGGCGGGCACAAAAAGCACGCCCCGAGATGCAAGGGGTGAAAACTCCAACCAACTTCGGAGGTCGAAAACGTTAGTAATCGATCACCTCGAAGATATCAAAAGGAAATCGTAGCATGGGGTGATCCTCGGTCCACAGAAGAACTAGGAAATCCGTCGAACAGACGGTATAACCATCGATCAGTACGAGCTCTTTCATTTCTCCGATCACCACCTAATCATTCTTAAAATCATGTAGAGTCTTGATCGGGCTCAAAGGAGGGCAATCAGGCACCTTCTCGACCATCTTGTCCACCACCTCAAATTCAAGATTCGACAAAGCACCGGGCGAAACGCAATGCGGCTCAACAAGCACTCCCTTTTCCAAAGCCGGTACAACATCATCATTAAAAAGCACGAGAGAGGTAATGCCAATTTCTGACTCTTTCTTCTCACCCACCAACTCCATCTCCTTGCACACATCTTTCAAGAGATCGTCAAAGCTTGAACTGACATCAACCAAGGTGAGATCCACCTCATCAAGGGCGGGCACATCTTCATGACAAGATTGGTTAAGCCCGTACATATGTTTGGCAAATTGCTTTGATTGAATCTCTAAGTGATCAAGGCGTTCATCCATACGTCGAGTCTCTTCCAAGATCTCGGCTAAAAATTCTTGAGAAAATGTGGCGTAAGAATCGCCACTCAAAGTATATGCATCGGAGATGGGTGGATTATAAACATCGTAGCTCGAAGAATAGAAATCTTGATACGGTGGAGCATACGAGTCATCGCTCGGGTAAGAATAAGGCGGGGCAAGTTGAGTATAAGAATCATCAAAACCCGAATCATAATACCTACGAGATGGTGCATAAGCATCCATGCTCAGATTATAGCAATATGAAGGACATGGGCCAGAGTAATCCAAAGTATGGGCCCATTCTCGACCGCTCGGAGCATACGAGTCATTATACGATGTAGGGACTTGACAATCGAAAGTTGGAGCGTAAGGGTCGTCATTTGGCGAACTAGCTCGACAGTATGCCGTCTTCAGTCGAATTAATCTTGAATTTTCAAAGATGTGGCTGCAAAGCACAACACTCAGCAAACGAGATTAAACGTACCAGAAAGAACAAAAACAACAACAACAAAAATCACAAACGAACAATAGCACAAACAAACAAATAAGAGCAAACAATCAAACGAACAAAAGTCACTAAGAGCAAACACCAAAAATCGCGACCTTTAGCCTTCCCCGGCAACGCCGCCAAAATTTGAGTCGAAATTTTTACACCTACTTTTTATTTAAAAAATAAAAAGCTCATCCGCAAAGGAACGGATCAATTATAGGGGGTAAGTTAGACTCGAGTCGAATCATAAGGAAGACTAATTGGAAGTTATTCCGATGTTTGGTTTTACGAACGAGTAAACGAAAGAAAATGACTAAACTAAACACGCAATCAAATATGGTTTGAGAGTTTCTAACATCTACGACAATTAAATAAAATCAAAAGTATTTAAAATAATTAAGAAAGCGAGGGTTCTAGTGCACTAGAATCATCTCCACGATCAAGGTTGTCAATCCTGATGGCTCTAAATGGCCCTAGGCACTAGAACGATAAATTCTAGCCTACAAGAATTAACATATTCAAAAGCAGAATTTCAACAATTAAAAGCCTGAAAATTACCAAGCATCTAAACAACTAAGATTGCGAGGAATCAGAACTAAATTACTAAGCAACATAAAAACATCATAATCTTAAATAGAACGTTCATAAGAAAGCGAATACGAAATACGAATTAAAAACAAGAAAGTAACAACTTTCAAACTAGCAATTAAACTACAAACTACTAACTAATCTATCTAACATCTAAAATCTAAGAAACTAAAGTTTAAGAACTGAAAAGTAAAACAAAGACGAAGAACAAACGAGTAGACGAAGACTTGAACTTGCGATCTTCAACTCTTCAACCCGAATCATGCGTGTAATCGAAAGGGGGCAAGAACCGAGGGGTCTCTGCAATGTTTCGAACCTTCCCCCAAGTTCCATCCTCCTATTATGAAGAAAAATACAGGTTTTTATAAGTTTTCCCAAAAATAACCGCCAAAATGCCGAAGGCGTCGATCGACGCATGCAAAGCTTGGCATCGATGCTTGCCAGGTCTCAGCGTCGACGCGTGCAGCTTGCTGGTGTCGGCACGTATTACGTCGGTCAACAGGTCAGTTTTTGACGCTCACAGAGAGTTTCATCGGCTTGAGGCGCAGGAGCATTGACGGGTGCGTCGGTCGACGCGGGCGGCTCCCGGCGTCGACACGAGTGCTAGCTGTGGGCGTCGACAGTTAGTGTCGACAGGACTCGAACACTAGGTAACCCAGTGTCATCTCAGCACATTGCTCGTCCAATCTTCATCGTCTCAAAGCTGAAAGAGAAAATCAGACATAATTAGACTATTACTTATAAAATAAAGGAGAAAAATATAAAATGAGATAAGAAATGAAAATTACTAAAAAGAAGAGAAACAAGAAGCGTCTAGAGATCCGAGACACGCTCCTAATATACAAATCAGCATGGACTGGAGCTGCTCCTAATGTGCAAGCTCGCTCCTCAACCTGGCTCTTCAAAATCTCCATCTACGTCTTGATATTCGAGACACAGTTATCATGAACAGAGGAGGTGCCACCTCTGGAACTCTTCGAAGCCAAAAGAGCTCTGTAACACCCCATGCCAAACCGCCGACCCTTCTTCACCTTGATGGTCTGTAGATAGACCGTGTTCTCGTCGATGGCGGCAAGATCTGATGATGAAGCACGATCCTCCTCTAGACGTCTCTGATACTCCTCCTGTGATATTTTGATTGATATATAATTTACCGTTATGAGGATTAGAAACAAAAGATATATATTTGTTTCTACCTGGAAAATATGCCCTGTAGAACATCAACTTCCCTCCTTGAAAGGTATTCCGACCTGTTCTAACAAAGACACGTTAGAAAGGACCACCGGAGGGTTTCCGGCGGAAACCTCTCCAATACTTAAGTCAATTATGCTATGGATTTTCAGGTAAAATAAAGCAAGAAGAATGCTCAAGATAGCATACCTCTTAGATTTGAGGCTTAGGTATCTATAGTTTCTTATCGAGTAGGGCCCTTCCGAGATCCTAGAAATAGAATTTCGTGAATCTCGGGCCATTATTCATAATGATCGGATCATTCCCTCTTCCTCTAGGAAAGGTTATATCAGGAAATTTTCAGATCATTCCCTCTTCCTCTAGGAAAGTTTAGATCAGGAAAGTGTCAAATCATTCCTTCTTCCTGTAGGAAAGGTTAGATCAGGAAAGTGTCAGATCATTCCCTCTTCCTCTAGGAATGGTTAGATCAGGAGAATGTCATGGGCGGAGTGGGTTAGGTCAATGAACATCCTCTGGTTCCTGAACTGAACTTCACAATCTCTTTTAATATCATTAACTCAGATCAGGGTGATATTCAGTCATGTCTATCCCAACCAAGTCTGGAATTCAAACTAGGATTTATTCAGGACACATCAACCAGTCCCCCTCCCCGCAATGGTTGGGGTAGATCTGCATGCCTTTAGGGTTTCTCTTGATGCAATAAGGTTTTCACATGCCTTACCAAATCCCCTTATCTGTACAAATCCCGACAAATCCGCTTTTTTGATCGGGTCGAATAATTAGGACTATTTGTAATGCTTCATATTCAGCAACGGTTACAATCCTAGCACGTCTCCTCGGGTACTGTTCCTCTGACAGGCATTAAATGCGGGAATCCCATCGAATCCCGCTTTTTCCTCAAAATTTGTTTTTCAAAAATCCCTTTTCATTTTCCCTCACGGTTCATTCTTCACTTCTCACATCCTCACTCTCTCATCAAACACTTTTGCTCTCTCTCTCTCTAAACAGCGTTTCAATACTTTGAGTCCAGTGTTTTCCAGCCACCTCCATTACTAGGTACTTCTCTAATCTCTTTTCTCTACCAATAATATCTACACAACCATCTTCTTCTTCCTCCGCCTCTATTACTTCCACTCCTTCCCCCGTAGCATCAGTTCTCTCATCGCCTTCATCCTTTGAATATCCTCCGTATATCCCCGGCCGGCCTTATATCCCTTCCATTCTTAATGATAAAACCGTAGAAGAATTATGGTATAAATACCAAGTGCCTGAGGAATTCTCTTTTTTCAATCCTCGCGGCGGCGTGATGGCGTATCAAGCACCGGCTAACCACCTGACTTTCTTCGTCGACCAATTTCAGGCGGGGTTGTGCCTCCTGGTAAACCCTTTAATATTAGAAATAGCCCGGTTGTATAGAATCTCGGTGCACCAACTTGTTCCCAACTCTTTTAGAATCATCATAGGTTATATCCTAGCCATGCGATATGCTGGTCTCGATCCTGCTGCCCAAGCTTTTTACAAGCTCTTTCAAGCTAAGAGCTCTACCCCTGGATACTTCTATTTGTGTGCCATAGCTGGCGTCCGTTTCCTAACCGGCATCCCTTCCTCGAACAAAGCTTGGAGGAAGAGATTTTTCTTTGTGCACTGCTCGGGTGAATGGGGCTTTCCTCCAAAGTCCATTGAGAAGTTACCTGCCCAAACACACTTGTCCATTGGGATTGGGGCTTTCTTTAATTGTTTATTTTCATTTTTATTTTATTTTAATTTCCAAAGCTACAAACACATTGAATCTTACGTTCGGATCGATTTCCGATAATACTAAGCCAAATGAACCCTTGATATATTCATACACCACTAAAATTACTCTTTCAAAATGGCACCGTTGCGACTCGGCTTGGTTAAGGGTTTCAATTTGATTGTTGTCTCTTTGTGTTTTTAACTTTCTTTGTTATTTGACGTTTTTTTTTTAGTTAAGTATGCAAGGTACGTATAGCTATGGTGGATACATTCCCAACATGGAAGAGCATGGTGCAAACCATGTTGGGAATGGAATGTTGTATAATGGTTTTGGTAATGTGGGAGGGCATGGTGCAAACCAGGTTGCCAATGGTGGATTCGGCTATGAACAACCAAACATGGGAGGGCATGGTGCAAACCATGTTTGTATAACGGCTACATGGGTACGAATGGTCTGTACGAGGGTTATGGCGCTCGTAATCAATGTCCGAACATGCAAAATCCGAATCCCAGCCTGTATGGAAGTCCTTATGCTTACAATTTCAATTATACCCCGATTGGTGCCAATAATAGAGCTCGAAATCCCGATCCGTACGAGTTGTTTGGCAGTGTGATCTCTAAAAGCCCCTCCTAATCCCAAAATGACCCTCCCTCCCTCCATATTCCAATGAATGCTCCTATTCCACCTTTCGATCCGACCCTCTTGGCTATTATGCAACAATTGCAATCTTTGTCCGATAAGGCGGCTTCGTTTGATGCTAAGTTTAATGCTCTTGATGCTACGTTGGACCAATTAGAAAGCAATGTAAATATGCTAAATCAAGCTCATGAGGATTCCTTACTCATGGACATGATCCGAGATTTGGTCGAGCAAGCTTATATGGAGGAGAGGAGCATTGAGGAGGATATTGTCCGGGAAGCCTATTTTGGGGAGTTTTATGAGGATGATGAGCCCCTTGTTCTTAACGATGAGTACATTGTGCCTCTATGTGCCCATGACTTGTGTGAAAATGGTTTTTTATGTGTCGTTGAGCGCAACAATGACTTTTTCGGGGGGGTGGGCATAGTTGATGATAAGATCGAGAAGTTTGAAAATCACCTTGAGGAAAAGATCATTGATGATAATATGGAAGAGCGTGAAGACTATCTTGAGGAGATCGGGGAATTGTTCGAGTTAGCCCCCGATGAAGACGAGAGGAGGCACAAGCCCGAGCTTAAGCCTCCTCCATATCCCCTCAAGCGTGTCTATTTGGAGAAAGAGGAGAGCGAGCAAATTATCATCTTTGCCCATTCAAATCGAGAGGAGGAGGAGAGGACGGTTGAAGTACTTAAATTTCTTAAGAGTTTTATTGGGTGGAAACCCGGAGTTGTTAAGGGAGTTACTCCTTTGAACCCACATATTGAAGAGATAGTGAAAGCCTGGAATTGGAAGTTGTTGTGGAGGGCTTGATGTTTGTGATTTCCAAGAGCGAGTGGGTGAAGCCCATTGACTTGGTACCAAATACGAGCGGCATGTTCGCTTTTGAGGAGGGAAAAGGAGAATTGTTGGCCATGAGGGCTACGACGAGATAGGGGATGTTGATCGATTCTAAGAAGTTAAATACGGCTACCAAGAGAGATCATTTCCCTCCCGCGTTTTTCGATCAAAGGTTGAACAAGCTAGTCGGCCATTATTCTTATCGTTTCCTAGACGAGTTTTTAGGGCACTTCAAAACTACCATTCCACCAGAAGACCTAGCTGACACGAGTCTCATTTGCCTGTTTGGAACATTTGCTTTTTGGCAAATATTATTTGAGCTATGCAATGCGCCGAGAACGTTCCAAATAGTGGATCCTCCCAACAAGGAGGATATTATTTTGGTGGATCCTCCCGTTCTCCTTCCACCTTGACCAAAAAGGGAGTACGTCAAGTTAGTGACGTAAAACAAGTGCTTCTTAGGAGGCAACCCAAGTTCTTTCCATCTATTTCTTTTTTTTTCTTTCTTACTCTATAAAAATCCAAAAAAAAATTGAAAATTCCAAAAACTAAAAAAAAAAAAATTTTGTCTTTTGGGTTCTATCTAGTCTTTGGTTTTTCTTTATCTTGATTTATATACATATTTTCTTGAGTTTTTAACTTCGTGTGACTTTCTTGTATAGTGTTTTATTTCCGACTTCAACCTTGGGCGATTGGATAAGTGGGTAGCGTTCATGGATCCGGGAGGAACAAGCCATGCTCTTGTATAGTGTTTCATTTCCGACTTCAACCTTGGGCGACTGAATAAGTGGGTAGAGTTCATGGAGCTGGGAGGAAAAAGCCATGCTTGTTTTTTGCTTGGATTGATTAGGTTCTTAGGTGGAACCCACCGAGCTCGATCCAAACTCGCTCGGTTAAGGAAGTTTCTATTTCACCCTCATTTTACTTGATTTTCATTAAAATGCAATAAGGACATTGCATGGTTTAAGTGTGAGGTGGGTAGGTGGTTAGGGTCCGGGTGTCACAAAGCATTATTAAGCTTTCTTAACTCGAGCCTTGGCGAAGTGATGCATTCTTGGTGAAGTGAAGCTTACTATTTGCGCTTTTATATGGTTGAGTTGTTTTTGTGTCTTTTGTGTCTTTATTACATTGTTGAGCAATCACCTTATGCTTGGAGGTTTTAATAGTTTACTTGTCAGGTTTTTACATGTTTATGCCCTCTTGTGCAAGGAGTTGAATTTTTGTTCTTCGTCCGAAACCCGCCTATATATATAATCAACATTTACTCGTGAAAAGATTGTAAAGCTCTGTAATCTCTTTCGATTTTGTTTCCAAAACTCGGTGCAAACTAGTGAATAGCCTTGTGTGAATTATCAATTTTGCTTGCATTTTTATGGAAATTGCATTGAGGGGGCTTGGTTTTGCTCGTACATGAGTGAGTTTGGAAATGACCTCGAGGCACATATATCACCTTTATTCCAGCCGTATCCAAATATATAAGCTACTTAAAATATCCCAAATGAGCCCCCTTGAGCCTATACCCCGTTTCTTGTTAGCCGAGCTCGTTTTAGCTCTTATATCTTCATATATTGTGAGGTAAGAGAGTATGTTGTTAGTTGACTAGAAATGTGAGGGAAATCAATTGTGAGTTTCGGGATTCGAGTTGCTTATACAAAGAAAAAGAATAAAATTTCAACACAAATCACAAAAAGCGATACAGCGTGCGTTCGAGTGAAAAGCTTAGTTCAAAAAGGCTAAGTTTAGTGAAAAGAAGCAAATTCAAAAAGCTTCTAAGTGTTGTGAAATAAAGTCGGAAAAGCATGTGAGTATACGAACAAAAGGGTCTCGAATGTAAAGTTTGGTAAATTGGGAAGGGTAAAGCGATCATAAGCTTCGGGTTTTAGAAGTTAGGGTTTTGTGTGTTATTGATCACGTTTGATCGTGTGTTAGCCACTATATCCAAATATTACATGCCTTACCAAAGAGCCAACATTACAAACCGAAATAAAGACCTCTTTCAATTCTTGTTTGGTCATGTACAACGGGCGATTTTGAGTTTCCGATTTGTAAGATCTTGACGAGTGCATGCATTGTCCGATTCGAGCGTATACACGTCCCTTACAAAACACTTGAGTGAATTGAGAGAAAACCCTCAAAAATTCCATTTGAGAGGAATTCATCGATTTGGTTTTCATTTGAGGAAGAGTAATACGAGCGATGCTTGACGATAACGAATCTAGATTGATAATTTCATCATATTAATAAGGATAAGCACAAGGATTTTTCTTCTTGCGTAATGTTCATTACATGTACATTCTCGATTCTTTTCGTTGTTCGAGGACGAGCAAACTGATAAGTGTGGGGTGGTTGTTTTGCATGTAATTGTGGTGATTTTCTCGTATTTTTAATTAGGATTTTATATTGTTCCCATTAGTTATTGAGGCGATTAGTTAGTTTTCTAGGTTGTTTTTCTTGTTTTATTATTTTTCGTGTTTCTTTTTGATTTTATATTTAATATGGTTAAATGGGTTCAATTAATTTGAGGTTTGTTGTAATTCTTGGGTTTTTATGTTTAGAAATTCCTATTTTATAGGCCAAGGCACTGAGGACCAAAGTTCAAGCCAAGTCGTGCCAAGGCGAGCCAAAAGTTGTGCCAAGAGAAAGTTCAAAAATGGCCAAACATTCTGGAATACTAGTCGAGGCTAGACATAAGTCATGCCAAGGCATGGCGTACGCCAAGTTTGACGCCAAAATCCGCGCTAGCACCGCCGACACTGGGTACGTTGCCGACACTGGGTTACCCAGTGTCCGAGCGCAGTGCCTGGCAGCTCCCACCCAGACCTGCCGACAGAGCCCAGCGCCTGCGCCAATCCTCTCGCCAGCATGCGCGCGCCCAGTGCTGGCGCTCGCAAAGCCGGCACCACACCACTCGCCAAGGCGCTTGCTAGCGCTCGCCGAGGATGCCGCAAAACCCCAGCCTAGTGCCTAGCCCGCGCACGCAAGCGCCAGGCCACGCCCATACCCTGACGCCCAGCCCTGCCGACCACATTGAACCATGTGCGCCCATGGCCGAGCCATACCGAACCACTATGAGCTAAAATGTGCTAATTGGCTAGCAAATAGTCTAGGAAGACCATTTTTGGTCAAAATTGGTCAAACCCAAGAAATACAAGCCTTTTTTATCTAATTTGGCCCATTTAAACCCAATTAAACCTAGTATAAATAGGAGATTACTCTCGTTTTGTAAAAGATCTCACCTCCTCCCAACCCAAGCTTGGGTTTGGGATTAAAATCTCTCTCTCTAGATTTTAGATTTAATTTTAAAGCTTTGCCTTGGGTTTGTAAGCCTAAGAAGAATTCAAGTACTCCCTTGGATTTTATTTTGATGCAATTTAATTCAAGCTTGTTACTATTTTCCTTTAATTCAAGTAAGCTTTCTTTCAATTTTATGCTTTGTTCTTTAATTTCATGCTTCTTCTTCATTTTATGTTTTTTGCCTTAGGTATTAGAATTATAGTTTAATCCTGTGACTTGGCTATGGAATCTAGTTGAATGACACATCTAGACCATAGATCAAGTCCTTGATTGGTTTAATTTCAAGTAATTTCATATGTTTCATGCTTGTTCTTCATCTTATTCTTTTTTCCTTAGCTCTTAGATTTCTTGTTAGATCTTAAAAATTGGCTATGGAATCTAGATGAGTGACACGTCTAGATCATAGATCGGGTCTTGGATCATAATTATTTTAAGTATTTCATGTGCTTTATTTTGAATTAAATTTTCATGCATAGTTTTAGCCTAAATCCTAGATCTACTCTTTGTTTTTTGTTATTTTTCATAAAGTTTAAAACTTTCTCGTCAACTTTTATTGCTTTATCCATTCATGCTTTCAATTTCTGCTTACTTGCATTATTTAGGATTTTATGCTCATGCAAGTATGGTTGTACCTTGTGCTTTCATACTTGTGCTTGATGAAACATTTCTTGTTCTTGCTTAATTTTCATTATTGCTTGCATTTTCTATTAAGGCACACGACCGAGGCATCCGACCAACTTGCACTTTACATTTTTAGTTAGTCATTTACATGTTTCATTAGCTTTGATTGCTTAAATTTCTTTACTTTTATTTTCCTTTTATTTCTTCAAGCTACAAACACATTGAATCTTCAATTGAATCGAAATCCGATAATATCGAGCCACATGAACGCTCCTTTATTTTCAAAACAACTAAAACTACTCTTTCAGGGACAGATCTCCTCGACTGCAAAGGATAATCTCAAATTTGAACGAGAATGTTCTCCATCTCTCTCAGCTCCTTCTTCCCTTTGTCTTCGACTTTCTCAACGCCCGAGAGGAGACGAGTCTTTTAACCTGCGAGATTGCTGCCCGCCGAAAGGAGGCAACGGCGTCCCCAGAACAGCGACCTCTAGAGGCAGGGCTTCTTACGGTGGAAGCGGGAGGATCAGGCACCTCCAAATAAACCCCCTTTCCAAAGGTGGAGATGGTCATCCCTTCCAACTCTGGGAAGAAAGAACTGGTCCAACAGTGAAAACGGCCCGCACTGGAAAGGATGGAGCATCTCCTTCTGAGGTCAAGGTGGCCAACCCCAATGCCACTTGGTTCACCAATACTTCTGTTCTGAACTTCCATGGGGAAGTAGCAGTTCAGTTCATCCAGGGACAATGACCTAGCTCTGACCGATGCACCCTGGAAAAGTGGTCTGACCCCGAGCTTATCGAATCTTTGTGTTAGCACGAATCCAGTGTGACTTTTCTTCACTCGCATCCTTTCCCCTCTTTTCTTCTCACTTTGTGCCTTTTTAATTTTCTCTTCCCTCCTTCTCCCTTTTTTTTTTTTAGGCGGCTGCCAAGAGGTCTATTTTAGTGGCCAGGGCTAGGGGTTCCATGATGAATGCAGATCTGGCTAAGAAGCATAAGAAACTGCAAGAGAAGGAGAGGAGATTGTTTTCTTTGTGCAAAGAGCGTGGAGCTGAGCTGAAACAGTTCAAGGCAAAGATGGCAGAGAACAAGAGGGCGGAGGAGAAAGTTCTCGCTGCAGCACGAGCTGAAGTACCTGACGAGGCGCTGGATGAAGCCCAGAGTCTAGCTGATGAGGCTCTGGCTGAGGCCCATGAGGAGGGGAGAACAGATTTTTTCAACTCCGTAGAAGGGCTCAGGCTGATCCAAATATCTCGGGAAATCACTTGCCTAGCCTTCCTCAAGTCTGAGGAGCTCTACCAGGTCCTAGTTCCTGAAGCCGAGGCGTACTATCATTTCATCCTAAACGCTCAAGCTAAATGGGCCCAGGATCATCCTGTTCTTTCTTTCGACCGAGATCAGCCGCTCAAGAAGCCACCCGATCCCACCTCCTTTACCTATGTGCCAGAGGAGGATCGCCTGCACAGGTTTGGTGCCGCCGAGTTTGCTGAGCATGTCTTAGCGGTTCTCCATGCCCCCGCTCCAGATTCGCCTCAGCCAGATGAAGCTGTTACTCTGGCTCTTCCTGCCTCCACCCCCTCCTCAACCTTCACCGGTCTGGGTGAGCTACCTGGAGGAGCGTCTCCTATAGATTTGACTGCGGAGGACGCCATGGAGCAGCTTGCGGAAGAGTTAGACGCGGAGATTTAGGCATAGGTTAACTTGTTTTGTATTTTCTTACTTTGCCCTTGGCTAGATATGTTTTTCTGAACAATTTGTCATTTTTTGAACAGTGTCATTTTGTAAACTTAGGGTTTCCTTGATTTAAGGAAACCCTAGTACTATTTCCGCAATAATATCATGGTTTGTTCCTCTATATATGTGTTTGATTTTCTGTATTCTCCTTATGGCTTCTCCATTACTTAACGAGATCCATAATTTGGAGAGGAAGAATCTTGCTCTTTTTAGTGAAAACATCTATCTTTCCGATGAGAATTCCGAACTGCGTGAGAAACTTCTCTAACTACAGCATCTCTTGGATGGGAAAAGGGACAAAAAGTGCCCACCAAATCACTCATCAGCTACGAGAGGAGAGAGATGATCTGTTGGAGTCTGTGCATCGACTTAGCACTATTGTCGGTGAAATTCATTCCATCACAGCGCGGGCAGATAAGTATCGTCAGCGTCTTCATGAAGCGGAGCGCGAGCTATGGCTCATTCGCCAAATTTTGACTTCCGATATTTTCTTCGTCCCATCCATAACGTCTCATTTTATTTTCGTTCTTTTTAATGTGTATCTCCTAGTTTCCTGCGCAACTGTAGTCAAATCTTTTTGAATCAATGGACTTTTAATATTCGTCGAATAATCTTGCTTTTGAATGTTCTTGAGGTGCGCATTCCTTTCCGTCAAACTGATTTGAACATTTTTCTTGATTTCTTGTCTTGATGTTCGCAATATACCTTTTGTTCAATCAACCTTGTGTTTAGGGACATTCACCCTTATCTAGTCTGGACTGGAAAATCTTTGATGATGACCAGGCCGTGCCATATTTGGACCCCTACCCTTAATTAATAAGGGCTAAAATCATGCTAGTAATTAGGTCAAGAATACCAGGGCATCCGCTCTTAGCCAATCAGGGCAAAATTTTGCTGACAATCAGGTCAGGAATACTAGGGCATTTGCCTCTAGCCAATCAGGGCTAAATTTTGTTGACAACCACGTCAGGATTACCAGGGCATCTGCCCTTAGCCAATCAGGGCTAAATTTTGCTGACAATCAGGTCAGGAATACCAGGGCATTCGCCTCTAGCCAATCAGGGCTAAATTTTGCTGACAATCACGTCAGGAATACCAGGGCATTTGCCCTTAGCCAATCAGGGATAAATTTTGCTGACAATCAGGTCAGGAATACCAGGGCAACCGCCCTTAGCCAATCAGGGCTAATCTTCGCTGACAATCAGGTCGGGAACACCAGGGCATCCTCCCTTAGCCAATCAGGGCTAAATATTGCTGATAATCAGGTCAGGAATACCAGGGTATCCGCCCTTAGCCAATCAGGGCTAAATTTTGCTGACAATCAGGTCAGGAATACCAGGGCATTCGCCCTTAGCCAATCAGGGCTAATCTTGGATGACAATTAGGTCAGGAATACGAGGGCATCCACCCTTATACAATCAGGGCTAAATCTTGCTGACAATCAAGTCAGGCATTTTGTAATAAAACATAGGCAGATCGAAACAATCATTTATAAAAATAAGCTATGTAGCAACCTTACACATAGTATTTTCGTAAATTTTTTACATTCCAGGCTCGAGGTACTATAGTCCCATACATTTGTTCGAATTCGTAAGCTCCTCCTGCCAAAACTTTTGTGACCTTAAACGGTCCTTGACAAGTGGCATCCAGCTTCCCTTTGGGCCTTCCCAGGTCAGCCCTGTGCATGACCAGGTCTCCTACTTGAAAATGCCTCCTTACTACTGTTTTGTTATAGGCTGCTCGGACTCGTCCTCTCATGAGCTTCATTCTGATTGCAGCACGGTCTCTTTTTTCCTCAATCAAGTCCAGTGCATCCTGTATTAACAATTCATTCTAGTCTGCATCAAAACTCTGTATTCGGTGGGTTTCCTGGCCAATTCCCATGGGGATCACAGCATCCATGCCGTAAACTAGGCCAATGGGAGTTTCTCCAGTGCTCTCCTTGGGATTAGTGCGATAGTACCATATGATTGAACCGAGCTCCTCTACCCATTTGCCTCCTGATCTCTCTAGGCGTGCCTTGATCCCTTGTACCAAGATGCGACTGGTTACCTCGACTTGACCATTTGCCTGAGGATGATAGACAGATGTGAAGTGTTGGTCTATATTCATCATTGTACACCAGGCTCGGATCTTAGCTCCCATGAACTGCGTGCCATTGTCCAAGACTAGGACCCTGGGAATGTCAAATCAACACACTATTTTTTCCATATAAAACCCATCACCTCATCCTCTGTAATTTTTTCCAGAGCTTCTGCCTCCACCCATTTACTGAAATAATCGATGGACACAATCAAGAACTTCTTCTGGGATGGAGCTGTAGGGATGGTCCAACCAGATCTATCCCCCATTTCGCAAAAGGGCAGGGAGAGCTCATCGTCATGAGCTCCTCTGTCGGCCGATGGGTTAAAGGGGAAATCTTCTGGCATCTGTCACATCTTTTGACAAAGTCCTATGCCTCTTTCCGCGACAATGGCCAAAAATAGCCAGCTCTCATGATTTTGCTTGACAGGGTCCTAGCACCCATGTGATTTCCACAACAACCTTCATAGATTTCTTTAAGAGTGTGGGCGCCCTCCAGTTGGCTTACACACCACAAAAGAGGTTGCCCAAATCCCCTTCTGAACATCTCCCTTTATTAAGCAGAAATGAGATGACCTAATCCTTACCTTTGCTGCTTCTTTCTTACTGTCTGGTAGATCTCCCTTCTCCAGATATGTCTTGATTGGGTAGCTTTAATATGTTTTCTCCTCTGAAGAGCGTAGCTCGTCTTCTCCAAATTCTCGATAGGCCATTAAAAGGGTGATTACCCTTTCTTAACAGTCTGTTGCTAAGCTGGCCACCTTAGCCAGATAATCAGCTCGGCCATTTTCTTCCTTGGTAATTTGATGGACTGTTAAAGAGTTCATGCTACTAGCCAATTCACAAAACTGAGCCAAATATCTTTGCATGTGTTTGTCCCTAGTTTTGAGTTCTCCTCTTATCTATTTGTACACAAGTTGGGAATCCACCCGTGCGCATACCTGCTCTGCTCCCAACTCCTTTCCCATTTGAACCCCTCTTAACGAGGCTTCATACTTTGCCGCATTATTGGACAAGCAGTAGTTCATTCATACAGCATATTCTGTGGTAACTCCTTCTGAGTCGATTAGTACTATTCCCGCACCACAGCCAAGGTTCCCTACCAAGCCATCTGTGTAGACTGCCCACTCCTTCTCCTTCTCGGGAGAACTGGTCATCTCTTACATAAAGTCGACCAGTGCCTGGGCTTTGATTGTTGTTCATGCCTCAAAGCTAATATCAAATTCACTGAGCTCGATTACCCATTTCACCAGACGTCTCGAATTTTCCGGCTTATTCATGGTTTCCTTTAATGGCAGGTTGGTTCTGACCACTATATCGTGCGAAAGAAAGTAGGGGCGGAGTTTGTGAGTTGTTCCGATCAGGGCTAGCATGGCCCGCTCCATCTCTACATATAGAAGCTCGGCATCATGCAAGACCTTACTCCAATAATAGACTGGTCTATGCATCTTACCCTCTTCCCAAATCAGAATCGTGCTTACAGCTTGTTTTCCAACAGATACATACAAGATAAAGGGCTCTCCTTGGATCGGCTTGGTAAGCAATGACATGCCGACTAGATGCTCCTTCAATTTCTGAAATTCCTCTTGGAATCTTTCATCCCATTGAAATAGGGCTCTCTTTCGTAAGGCTTGAGAAAATGGTTAACTTTTCTCCGCTAAGCGCGAATCGAATCTGCTCAAGGCTGCTATCCGTCCAGCCAGACATTGCATCTCCTTGACATTCTTCAGGGGTTGCATGTCCATGATAGCCTTAAAATTTTCTGGATTTGCTTCTATTCCCTTTTCTGTGACCATATACCCTAGAAACATTCCAGACCTGACCCCAAACATGCACTTTTTAAGGTTGAGACTCATTCTATACTTACTCAAAGTATCGAAAGTTTCCCTCAAGTCATCCACGTGTGAAACTGTCTTTATGCTTTTGACCAGCATGTCATCTACATAGACTTCCATATTACGCCCAAGCTGATTCTTGAACATCTTGTCCACCAGTCGCTGATACGTGGCCCCGGCACACATAACAATAGGTTCCTTTTGGAGTTATAAAACTAACTCGCTTCCAATCTTCATCTGCCAGCCTGATCTGATGATACCCTTGCGAGGCGCCCATCATACTTAGCAGCTCACAGCCTGATGTGGAGTCCACCAGCTGGTCAATCCTTGGAAATGGATAGTGGTCTTTTGGACAGGCTCTATTGAGATCCCGGAAGTCAATACACATCCTACAATCCTCCTCTGTCTTTGGTACTAATACCGCATTGGAGAGCCATTCTAGGAATTGTATTTCTCGAATATGTCCAGCCTTCAGCAATTTCTCTACCTCTGCCTCGATGATAGCTTCCTTCTCCGGCCCAAAGTTACTCTTTCTTTTTTTTACCGACTTCATTGTCGAACTAATGTTGAGGTGGTGCTCAGATACTGCTGGTCTATCCCAACTAGATCATGGGGAGACCAGGCAAAGATATCTGCATTATTCCTAAGGAGGGTTACCAGCTCTACCAACACCTCAGGATTGAGAGTCGTTCCTACGCTCAAGACTCGACTATCATCTCCTGGAACTACCTCGACCGTCATTAAGCTTTCCTCTCTATGAGCTAGGTCAGTTCTAGCTTCCTCGATTCTTGCCTTTTACATCGTCCTTCCTCTTTGCGCTTTTACCAAGAGGCGCGTGGGACTGACCTTTGGGATACTTATAATTACATTCCACTTGAATTCCTACCTTAATCAAGTAGAATTTAGGGGACTAGATGATACGACATCAAATATCCAGTTCGATGTGCATGTAGGTTTTTTGGTTTTTGTAAAGCGACCTCACCTTTTAGAGGAGGAGATCTACTCTATAAGAGGGCGAGTTGTTCGTAGGAGTGTCGAGCTCTTGTATGAGAGTGGAGAGCTCTTATATGGGAGTGGAGAGCTCTTATGAGGTAAATGGTGCTATATGATTAACAGGATCTTGGGCCCTGGTGGGGTGATATGGATTATGGTATGGGTCCTGGCGGACTAAAGGCATAGATATGGTTATTGGCCCATGGTTATGGTAATTTAACGAGAGTTCTAATATCTATGACAACTTAGCATATAGGAGAAATGCGAATTCTAAGTCGGTGGTTATTTATGGTATTGTGGTTTGAATATGAGACGCGAACCCTAGATAGAGAACACGTCTCTTATCTATATAAAGAGGACAGAGGCCTCACTTTTTACTCTAAGTTGGTTTTTTATCCTACTTTGAGCTCTCGCATATCATTATTAAAAAGGGACTGATTTAAGTATCGGAGGGCCTACACCGAGGCTGTCCGGCTTGGATTTTGTTTTGTAGGTTGATCAGGTCGTCAGGAGTCTTCTAGAGGTCGATTAGGTCGGCAAGGACAAAATTTAGGTCAGTACTCTCTTTTCTTGCTAAACCAGTCTTTTTGATCGCATTATCCACATGACTTAATTCCAATATCAAAATGATAAAAACCTTTATGTTTACCACATTGAGAATCCAAGCAAAACACTCATTAAACCATGTCCTACTTAAGGACGGTGTGCGCTCGATGAGTAATAGGGCTCAAGTTTAGTTGTGTTGGATATTATGTACTTGTAAGCTATAGCCAGTATTTTTTTTTATTTAATTGATTTTATTTTTTTCGTACTTTGGTGTTTCAACTAGTTAATTAGTTTGTTGTGATTTATTTTGTAGTTCCACAAGTTTGTATTGGATTTTCTTAGATTATATTGCTCGAACTATAAGCTCGGAACTCGTTTTTCCTTGGGCTATAGTTTTGGAAATATAGTGCATCCGTTGTCACTAGTTGAACTCAGATGCAATTCGTAGTTTATATAGAATCGGTGTCCATATTTGATTATTCAGTCATCACATGGGAATACTATCTTCCAAGATCATTTGGACTTCCAAAGACTACACAAAATCTGTCTATACCAAGTTAAATCCCGAATTTAGAAATTCTATACCTGACTTTGCATTCCAAATGAGGTTCTAAAGATTGATTAGAGTTGAGTATAAAATAATTTTACTTTCGACCATAGCTATTCACATGTATTTATAACGAAACAGTAATCAACATCGATTGTTGATCATAAGAAGATATATCAATAGTTGTATTAGGCCTTTTTGGTTAGTATTTAGGGAAGTTTCTTCCCCCAAAAACTTCCCCAAATTTTCTAACAAACACTGATTTTACGTTTCTCGATACATTTATCATTTAATATAAACATTGTATACAAAAACTTCTCTTAATCACCAATGCCCCAAAAATTTTCCCCTATCACCAATCAAATAGAACCTTAGTTTTTGGTAAGTGTAGTCTATAGTAATAGTAACGATCTTTTATTAATTAAATTAACACAAAAAAATCGTGTTATGAAAATATTCTATATACCATTCAGTTTAGTGTGTTTCTAAAATGGAAGGGACAAAAAAAAAAAAGCAAACCTCAGTAAAGAAATATAAATAAAACTAGAGGATTTTAAAAGCAAAGCGCCTGTAGCTCAGTGGATAGAGCGTCTGTTTCCTAAGCAGAAAGTCGTAGGTTCGATCCCTACCTGGCGCGATCAGTATATGTTCTTTTTTCCTAGTTTTTATTTTTAAAAAGCTTCAATACGAAAAAACCCTAGAGCACGCAACGCAATAATAAACCTCCAAATCTGTTATTATTTTTATAAAGCTTCAATACGAAAAAATTATTAGATTTTCCTTCTAATTTTCGATTGAACGCAGATAAGATATGAAGACATTCGAGGTCGGTGGTACCACTCTTTCTCTTGCTCTCTTCGTCGATGTTACCAACTCCAAGTACGATTTTCTCTCTCCATTTACTTTTTTTGCTTTTTTTCCAGGTTAATTTGCAAATTTCCAATTTCTAAATTTGCTTTACATTCTGTCACTTTAAAGAATTTCCAGTAAATCTTGGGTGAAGATTTGTGCTTCGTATTCTTCTTGCTCATTGCTGTTTACATGTCGGTTGTGGATTATTATTGTTGAAGTTTTGGTGGATGTGCTTTGGGGACTTGACGTGTTCACACATTTACATCAATGCACTCTTGTTTGTTTCAATGTGAACAATTGATAACTCTTAAAAAACAAAAAAAAACAAGGTTTTTATGTTAATCCAGAGGGGCTAATCGAAATATGAAAAGCTCCTTGCTGCAATAACTGAAGAGAATTTTGGAGTAAGATGAATTTGCACTTTTGGATAACCTTGTTTATAGCTGGCAACTTCCTATCTTTTTTTTTTTATAGTGCTGAAATTATTGAACTATGATCCAACCCCTTACCCATGTTGTATATATTAGTGGCAATATCTTTCTGGTTTATACTAAATGCTAGTGAAAGAAGTAGAAATGCTTATCTCTTGATTGAAAATGTGTATTGGTGCATTTAAACCGTATACTGATTCATATGCAGAGAGCTCCTGGAGTTGATGCAAGCTGGAACTTTGGAACCCGAAGTAGCATTTCTCAATGCTTCACTCGTAAGACAAGTGCTCGTAATTTTTTGTTTTTAATTTCTTAAATGTTTTGATATTTATTTCTTGTGATTGAGGCAGATACCAGATGTTTTCCCGGTTCTTGCTGCTGCATATAAGACGCTTGTAGCTAAATCACGCGGGTCGTTGACCACTCGCACTCTTCATTCTGAGCTTGTTTACAATTATTCGGGTTCTAAACATGTAAGAAATATTTTTTGCTCTCAAACTCATCATGCTTTAACAACTCTCCTTGATATTATTGATTCGTTAATTCTTGTACCAGATATCGGAATCCTTAAAAAGGTGTGGCATATCTGATAGCACAAGTTACGTCCTTGTGGCTCGTTTTGGTGCTTTGGCTGATGAGGTTAGACCACTGCACTCAAGAATGATCTTTGCTTTTCATTAAGGAAAGATGGCAAATAAATATTTTAATTTGTTTATTGTGATTTTCAGACGACAGTGATAAAAGGACTTATCAAGGGGACAGAAATCGGGTTGGAGGAATTGGAAGGGCAAGCTGACCAAGCCCAGATACACAAGGTTTGTTTTCATTACCAACACTCATTATAATTAATTACAAAAACAAATACCCCTGATGTTTAGTCTAATCATAAAAAAAAAAACAGATATCTTTCAAAATTTCAAATACCCCCTTCATATTAATTTCTCTTTTACAAATTGCAATCTCAATTTAACATTTGACTAGAAGGTATGTGTTTCTATTTGTTTCCTCTGTGTATAATTAGGCCAATCGCAAGGGTGGTTTTTGTAATTATACCTATTTATTATGACGTGATGTATGCTGTAATTAGTGGTTGATTGTGGTAAACTCATGTTTTGTTTTTGCATCCACCAGCACTACAAGATTCCCGCAGCTGAATTAGGGATATCTACGATATCGGATGCTATAACATGTAGGATTGCTGCACGAGATGTGTCGTAAGGAGAAAAAAGTTCACAGCTTTACATCTGCTTTGTAATGTTGGTCGTACCATGATTTTTGCCCCTTGTTTGTTTTATGCGCTGAATTGTGGAATCAAAATGACATTTAAAAGATAATTGTGGAATCAAAATGACATTTAAGAGATAATTGCTGATTTATAAACAGCTTTTCCATATAAATGTACTCTGCATTCCGAAAAAACTGGCTATGTTAATGGGGGTTTCTTGGCCTTGGTTCCTCATCTATCGCAGGAGCGGCTGGGGTGAGGAGATTAAACAAAAATTCCATCAAAGGATAGTTATGGGAACCATATTCATCAGGCCTGAGAGTATAATTATAGAAAGGAATGATTACAAAAGTTATCTGTGAGGTTTAACTTAATTAGAAAATGAATCACTATCTTTCAAAATTACATATCCTCACTTAAATATTTGTTTTAATTTACGGAATTGGTTTTCAATTAAATTCAAAGCCTTTATGGTATGAGAGTATTCATTGATTGGATAATGATATGTTTTGGTTATGTTGGTATTAAGTTTGTGATTATCTTGCTTTTAATGAGCTTTGGTGTATGTGTTGGTTAATTAGGTATTAATGATTTTAGTGTATTTGTTGGCAGGTACTTTTATTTATCATTTTTTAATTTTTTTGCTACTTTCTAGAACGGTTCTAGATTCATTGATATTGAATCAACCGAAAGGAAGAGGTGAGTCTTCACCATAAACAACTTATCGCATTCCCTATATTGTTGTTCATTTACCCAACACCTTTTCATATTACAGTATAATAAATATATATAACGAAAACTTGAATTTGACTTTCACACTGATATCTAAGTATTTATATACCAATCCTTAGTTATGGTGTCAACATTAATATCATTTGCAGTTGCAGATACGTGTGAAATAATAATTATTTTTTTCTAAAAATAATAACACTAGTATTAACTCTAGCTAAATCATCCATTCATTTCCAAAGAGCGTGGAGGCCAATGCCTAGTAAAACTCTATACAAGAACCTAGAAGTTACTATTTGCTCCTATTACAACATCAAAAATCAGAAGGAAAAAAAAAAAAAAAAAAAAGAACCTGCAGATTTTCACCTAATACTGCTCGAACTAGCAGACCATTAGCATAAATCAATCTACAAGGTATCAAAAGAAATTTCCCTGAGCTAACTTCTCAAAAGAGCATGATTTCCAACTAGTCATCGTCCTCCGAATCTGTTTTAAGAAATCAAGAAGTGTTAGTAACAAATATTGATGAAATATCTTTTATCTTAGTCGGGAAGGGGGTTCTTATTTAAGAGATATAGTGAAATCATCCACCTTGCGACTCGGTATAGTAGCCAGAAAATTTTAATTTTGGTTACAATAATAAAATTTTAATTTTGGTTACAATAATATACATATCCGTTGTATGAAACTTAAGCATTCAAAGAAAGGTTTATTGGGGTAAAAATGTTTATCCAAGGGCAGAGTTTAAAATTTTGGTAGCAGTGAAGAGATATTCAAAATAGATTTTTATTTTATTTTTTTTTTAAATGAAAGTAACATACTTCCCCAACACCTCCACGAGTATGGACAAAAGAAAACTTGGCAAGTAAATAATTAAGCATATATTTAAATAACAAGAAATAAACCTGATCGTATATCTTCGCCAACTTGTCCTCTATTTTTGAGTTGTCTTGTGATCATTGCGCATATGAGAATCCACCAGTAAATGTGAAAAACAAGCAGTGTCAATAACATTGTATTGAAGAAATAGTATAACGTTGCGGAGTATGGCTGTGACAGGACCAAGACTTCGCATAAGTAGTAGCTGAGAAGCAGCAACCGAAAAAAGTGATTAGAAGGAATTAAGAAAACAAAGTAATTATAAAAACACTGAAATGAGAATCATTTTCAAAACCAACCTCGTTGACCTTATGACCCAAAATGGGTAAAATATAAGCCTTAGTATAACCCATGATACAGCGAACAAACCAAAGCACACGCTAGCTCCAAGCTCATTCCCGGAGTACTTGAAAACTTTAGCAGCTTCAAGGAATACATCACTGGCATCATGCAGTGCAAGAATAACTGTTCCTACCCGAAAGAACCTATGCAAAGTACACCAAAATACTCCATCAGCCAACTTTTCTTTAGCATATATATATATATATATATATAATAGACAGCACACACACAGGTATGTATGTATATAACCCCATTAGTTAGTTCGGTGAAAAGCTTTTAAATATTGTGGGTTGATTTTCCTTCTTTTGAACCAATTTTATCAATCTTTCTCATTAGATATCAGATTGAAAGTCATAACATATAGAGAAATGTCGAAATAAAATTATCCTGATTATAACCAAAAGAAGGGAAAATTCACTCAAAACTCAGCTGCGGTATAGTAGAGCCTTTTGAAAATTGAGTGTTGTTTTTAAACCCTTTGAGTAAATTACACACCAAATACAACGATAGACACTCAATTGTGACAACTTGAACCTACCAAAGTTAGGACTGTACATACATAATTCAGGACCAAATTATATTGAGATATGTGCAGGAAAATATATTTCAACGGCTAGAACACTTATATGTATTATGAGAAATCTGTCCTATACTATCAACCAGCTTGAATGCGATAATAAAAAAGGAAAAAATAGCAAATTTATACGAAATTCACAAGCTAAGGGAAAGCTGATGGATTCCAAGTATGTTCTAGATATCTAGAAATCAGAGTTATGGCATTTTATAATTGGAATATTGGATAATTACTTAATTAAACACTTCAGTGCACACCTACTGGGGAAACAAATACTCTAGAATCTCTAAGAAGAAAGAAAAATAACTTCTCTCCTCTCATATATCAGGATCGTACGAAAAAAAAGCGGCAAAAGACTTGACTAAAGGACCAAACACTATAAAGTCCACCTGCTCGTTAACATTCCGACAACTAATGGAATAAGAATATTCGAAGAACAGTACTGTCATGAACCATACTTTCATGGAGTTCTTCAGTCGGCATATATTATTGTTCTCTATGAAAAGAGATACCAAACATCTCAAGGTTTCTTATTTATGAAGAGAATCATGAATCTTACGTTGCCTGGCAGCTTGCCACTCAACCGCAAGGTGATCCGCATGTTATCAAGCACATACTGACACAACCACTAGTCTCATACACTTTCTTCGAAAATTGACCAGGATCTAGTAACCACTACCTCAAATTATAGTAAATATAAGCAGTAAATGAAGCAAACAGATACCTTGTCATGTATGAAAAGGCAATTAGGAACACAGTGATAACATGATGAGACATCATGACAGAAAAATCCTTCCGTCGCGTTTCCCACAAAAGCAGAGCAGCAATGCTATAGGTGTAAAACCCACATTCGCACATGTAGACAAGTTTTACGGAAAGCCTGAAACAATCAACCCAGTGCAACTTTAGGTACAACACAACCACAAATCATATACATGCATTAAATATTAATGCATACAAAATGGTGAAGTTCAAGCCACCCTCTGGGCAGATGTGGAGAACACACAAACACACATATATATAGCAGTGAAAGAAAATTCGCATTGTCACAGTAGCATCATAAAATAAGGTCAATATGCTGCATCAGCGATGTTTCAAAATAATTAAATATTACGAGATTCAATATTTAATTGCCATGAAGAAAATTTGAAACAAGGGGATCGCATAGGCATCACATACCAAAATGCAGATACCAATATGTGAAAGCTCAAGTTGATTAATACATAATGTGTCCTTTTCACTCAAAAAAATCAACAAGAATATCATGTGGTTATTGCTAGGAGATCCATAGAGAGATATAAATCTTACTTTAATTCTTGATCAGGCCAGCCTGTAAAGTATTCCTTTACATCTATGAACCATGGTTCCTGGTAGATAGCTGCCAAAGTACAAAGCTCAATAGTACCATAGTACGTAAGCTTCCACAAGGATTCTGAACATTTCACTATTTTTGCCCTCGTCTCCTCATTTAGTTTCAGCTGAGTGGTACCTCTTCTCAACAACCAGGTTGCTACACTCTGGAATAGATGGAATCATTTGTGAGAAAGGAAAATCTTTCAAAAGAGCGATGACATTAATAGGATGATTTGTGCCATGCTCTTTACTATCCTTACTTTTTTTTTAATGGATTCTTCTATATATAAACCCAAACATTTATCTCTCAATAATGTGTATCCAACAAAGCTGCAACACTGGATCCTTAATCAGTGAAGAAATAGTCAATATGGATACGTTCAACATTTCAACAAACTTGTTAACTTTATCAAAGCAAGCCATGTTATACTGACTGCTGGCGCTTAAGCAATTAATTATCTGAATCGATTCTATGAAATATCAGCTAGTTGCTACTAGTTACTGCCTTTTGTTAAACAGAAGCCGGAGCAAATGGGGGTAAGCACAGAGTTTAAGCTAAGAATATCCAAAAGCACCCCAATTAAGAGATAACCCAAGTTTTGCGTAACTCAACAAGAAAATGTGATTTACAATATGGTGTAGTTTTACAAAATCTCACAAGCCATATGTGATTTAACTTGCTTGAACAAATACATTCAAATAAAGCCCAGCAAATAAGCATAAATCTGAATTTTCCGAATATGACATAGCATAAAACTTAAGCAAAACTACTATGACCAACTAACTCACTTAAAACCACAATGAAACTCCTCAATTCACTTACCAATAGAGATCAAAATTTCTGTTTATTTTAAAATTTCACAAGCTCTTGATTATTGCTCAACTTAGATAGGAAAACATTCATTTAAAAGAAAGTAAATTATTACCCAACCAGCTCAGCTTTCCATCACTTTTTGCATTGTTATGTATAGTGAATCCATTGATAGATTTATCAATATATAGTGAAACTCATAATTATAGCTCAAAATGAATCGGAAAATGTCCAAATAATCAACAGCCAATGAACACCACCGAAACGCATTTGGCGTATCACCATTCATTAAGTTCAAGTAAACATTCGTAAAAATAAGAAGCAAAAAAACAAATAATAAAAAAATATGCTTACACGAAAGATGAATCTGTCGAGGATGAACCTCGCAGCAACGAACGCAAACGCAAAGTAGATAGCGACGATGAAATGCGAGACGCTGGGGACGCCATTGTCCGTCCAGATCGATTCCATCATAGAACGCCCACAAAATGACAGCGCATCAATCAAATCAAGCCAACCAATTCGATTCAAATGTTTTCACTGTCTGCCGATCGATCAATCGCCAACTCAAGCCAAAATCCGCACGCATTCAATGCGAAAAACAAAAACAAAAACAAAAATGAAAAGCGAATCCGCACAAACTCCAAGGAAAAGAAAAACAAAAGCAAAAGATCTCCGCGAAAATCCGGAGAAAGAGAAGAGAGGAAAAGGGAAAAAGAGAATTTAGGGAGTAGAGTGGATTGAGGGAGTTCAAAGGGAAGGCAGAGAAGATTGCTGTTAAAACTTTTATTAGATAAAGGTGGAAAGAGACCCTTGCCGGTCTAATTATGTACAATGCTTTCCTTTTTACAGGGTGTTAATATAGTAATTTATTTAGAACTTGACAAAGCTATGAGGTTGTAATTCTTATTTGGGCACGTTGACGATTGGGCTACGTTTTCACAAATTCAAAATGGACTCGTTCTACTTTAACCGGACTCAAATCCTGAGTGCCCAATGTGATTTAAAATGATTTGGGCTGTCGAGGAAGATGGTGGCCGAGTTGATTGTAGATCGACCTAGCCTGATCCAATTTTTGTGTTGGCCCGACCCAACCCCCACTTACCAACTCTACCTATGAGACATCATATTATAGGAAAGTTAACGGTGCCTTCAAAGTATCATGCCATATTTTAATTATGTTATTTTTTTAAATAAAGTGCGAAATATAATAATTTAATTATGTTATTGATTTAAGTAATACTTTTATGTTAGTGATGCGTGTTTCTATTATATACTCATTTACTTTAATTAGTTGATCGTATATACTAGCCTAAAGTTTTGTGTTACACGATATTTAGAAAATATAAATATAAATAAAGAATTCATGTGCGATAATTATGTAGTTTTAAATTAAAAATTATGAGTAATTCTAAAAAGAAAAAAAAAATATGTCGTATTCTTAATCCACGTCTGGAATCGGTATCTAATCATTATTTATTAATTATATTATAATGAGTAGGTCTCCAGTAAGACTGGTCTCATAGAATCAAACCACATTTTACCATTTTCTAAATTGATTCGAACCAAATCGCAACCCACCAAGACTCAAGACCCGAACCCAACCCATTACCACCCAATTCGCAACCCACACAATTCGCAGCTCACCCAAAACCCAAAAGTCCGCCTCCATCTTTCTCCATCATCTTAAGAATAAACCCTGCAACTCATACTACAAAAAGATGGAGAATAGTTTAATTTTTGAAGTTTCCAGTGAAGATAATTTGCAAGAAACTATAGGTAATATTAACTATTTGTGATATTATTGGTAGTGTTTGTGATACTTTTGGTACTATTTGTGATACTTTAAACAGTTGTTTTAGATGAAGGATGTAATGGTGCTGATTGTATTCATATATCGACTAGAGCAGAAGATATGGAAGTAGGTATTACTACAGTCATTTTGTGTAATACTTTTAGTACTGTTTGTGATACTTTTGGTACTATTTGTGATACTCTAAACTACTGTTTTGGATGAAGGATGTAATGGTAATGATTGTATTCTCATATCGACTAGAGTTGAAGATATGGACGCAGGTATTACTGCAGTCATTCTGTGTAACACTTTTAGTACTGTTTGTGATACTTTTGGTACTATTTGTGATACTTTTTACTATTGTTTCCTATAATAATGTCAATATTTGTGATAGTATTGGATTAAAGATGTATTGGTGTCGATTGTAGTCATATTTCAACTCGAGCTGAAGATGTAGATGCAGATATTACTACAATTATTTTGTGATACTTTCATTATTACTTGTGATATGATTAGTTATATTTCTTGTTCATGATATCATATATACAAAAGATGGCATTATGGATTATGCAAATATATTAACTATAGAAGATGTATATCTAAAATAATTATATTGTTATACTTTTAATACTTTTTGTGATACATTAACCACTGTTTGTGATACTTTTATTATTATTTGTGATACTTTTTAATGTTTTGCAGAACTAAATGATTCAGTGGACATAAGGGGATCTTTAATGGGGTTAAGAAGAAAAACAATAGACGAACTTTATGATTTGTACTGGATCACGCTCGTGTGATGGGATTTAGTGTGCGCAAGTCAACGGTAAAAAGAATACCGATGGACAATCAAGAGAGAAGTCTTTTGTTTGTTCTTGTGCCAGGAAAATGTTACAGGGAATGGTGAGGGAAAAAGAAAAAAAGTTATTAGTACACGGACGGATTATAAATCATTGGTAAGGATCAAGTTGAATAAAGATATACAAGAATATGAAGTTCTTCTTCACGTTGAAGAACATAACCACCCGCTCACTCGAACAGAATGGGGTCATTGGCATAGATCTAAAAGAGAAATTACAGAGAAAAAGGGCAAAGCGATAGAAAGTATGATAGCTTTAGGGATGAGAACAGTGGATTCTTATCGTTACATGGCGCAGGAAGCGGGAGGTGAAATAAACCTTGGGCATACAGTGAAAGATCACCTAAATTACGTGGCACGTTACAAAATACAAGAGATACAAGGGGGTGATGCTCAAAGAACTGTCGATATTCTATCTCAACAAGCTTCTACCAAAGATGACTTTTTCTTTAGAGTCAGATTGAATGAGGATGGGAGGTTATGTAGCTTATTTTGGAGAGACTCAATGAGGAAAGAAGATTATAAGTTGTATGGAGATGTTGTAGTGTTTGATATGACATATCGTACAAATAGGCATGACCTAGAATGATGGATTCCAGCCGAAGCTAACGACAAACACAAGAAACACAAGAAACACTTCCGAATCTAATTTTCCTCGAGAGATCGACTCGGTTCAACTTACTAACCTACATGCGAACTCGTACTCTTGCGAGCGAGCTTTTGAATAATTGACAAATATTTATAGAGTAGGTACACAAAAGTTCGAATCAAAGTTTTGGCGCCGTTGCCGGGGAAAACTAAAGGTTGTGAATTTTGTGTTTGCTCTTCATTATCCTTATTTGTGTTTTTATTTTTGTTTCGTTTATCTTTAATTTCTATTTGTGATTTTTTGGTTTTATTTTTTTTTCACTGGTGCGTTTAATCTTGTGTGTTGAGTGTTGTGTTTGCAAGGTTCGTTTGCAACCAAAACCAAAGATTTCTCAAACCGTTTTTCAAATTTGGATTGATGATTGTGATGAGATTATTATGATAATATTGATGAGATTGATTGGCTAGAT
>BMAC01000236.1:1015223-1041502 GCA_014905375.1 Phtheirospermum japonicum
GTTAGTGATAAAATGAATTTAGACCACTAGGTAGATGGCCTCTGATCTAGCCAAGCAAAAAGTATTGCATCTCTTTCTTTAAGTTTTTTCATTGTTTTTTCAAAGTCAACCAACCTAGTTGCCTTGGCACCATCCGTAAGAGGTTTTTAGAGCCAAACCCTTATGTGGTAGATTAAAATTCTTTTACGAGTGCATCACACAGTGCCTTTAATATTTATATTATTTTAATTCCCCCCCCCAACGTCAAAAATTATTGTACATCAGGGGGCAAAGTGGAACGAAAAATACTTTGGGGGGTAAAAGTGAGAAAAACTGCATACATTGGGGGGCAAAAAAAAATTATCCCTTAATACAAAATAACAGAAGGACATATGGTTTAGTGACCTCATTAGGTTTGTCAATGTTAATCCCAACCCATAACTGGTCTAACGTTGAACGATGATTTTCGATCTGAAATTGGCCCGATAAATCGTCGTAAATCTGAGGTCAAAGTTAACAAATCATAAAACTTGACCTCAGATCTACAAAGATCGGGACATCAAATCGTAAATCTGATTTCAGATTTAGAATGAGAGCGTTAAGACGATTCAAACGGTATAATTTTTATTTTTTTTGGTCGCCGGAGGACAGAGGCCGCCCGGACGACGGTGGCTGACGGTGACGGTGCGAGAGAGAAACGGTGAAGATGGGAGAGGGGGGCGGCTGGGAATGACAGCAGGTTTTACTTTTTTTCTTTTTTATATCTAGGGTTAGGGACGGGCGGGTTGGACAAATGAACATGGTAAAAAGTGGTCTCATACTATGAGACCGGTCTCACCCAAGTATTTGCCAACCCCCAAAGGTAGCTTTCAAATGACATCTGTCCACAAAAAATAGCAGGCCTACAACCCTCTAAGAATCCTTTTTTCAGAGCACCCAACTGACATTGAACCTCTTGAACATTGGTTGATCATCTAACAACTTACATTTTATCTTGATAGTTGAACCAGGATTTGTTCTTCTAATTTCTTCAGCAGAGTTCCAAATCACCCCATATTACTCAGCATCACACCCATACCCTTTTGCATGCACAATTCTTTTAGCCTTACGCAACTGTTGAGCACTAAATACAAGTGACACCACTTTTTAGAGAACTAACGGCACGGACTCTATTGGCTACCTAGGGTCACTTTATATCTTATAATCACACCTTTAATATATATACTTGGAATTTGCGACACCTACGTCTGTTTGAAGAGTTTTTATCTGCATAGTGTGTTCATTTTTCCCTTTGGATGCATATACCAACCATGGGCAGGTTTTATATCTACATTTGACTTGAATTTTATTCTTGTCATTAATGTTGAAGTATATATTTATCCCACAAAGAATTGCATGTTGTCTAACTACTTTTCTAAAAATGTTTGTGTCAATAAAATGCATTCCCAATTGTGATTTTGGATTCTTCATGTCTTTTACGGTATCAAAGACAACATATCCTTTATGCATGAGGATAGTGGGTTTCGCAACGGGCCTGGAACCACTATATCAAAATGGTTCAACATCTTCCCTAACCCGTTCAACCTCAATATTTATAATAGATTCATCATCGAAATCAGATATATCACAATAACTATCAATAAACTCTTCAGAGAATTCAGAATCTGACCCTATAGATTATGTATCATCACTATCTTCAAGTTCAGAAAAAAGTTCACTATCACTCACATTTTGATCTGTACTTTCAATATTGACATGCTCACAACAAAAGGAAAGGTTCATCAACACTTGGAAAGTCTTGTGACTACCAACCACAATATTCCACATCATCAATCATCTTCCTATGTTCAAGAAAAATCCCTACCATCCTGTTTTCATTAAGGAAGTTTTCCATACATAGAACATCTAAATAACTTTTTAAGATGATGGTATTAGTGCAGTCACTGATTCACCTTTAGTGCAGTGAAAGGCTAAAACCTCATTTGTTCCTATTTCATTTACCATGGACCTTAACTCAAGTAGTGAGAATTCATCTGAATAACAGTAGTCTACAATATCCATTTTATTATCAACATAAAAAGTCGGGCTTTTCTACGTACATGTACCCCGTTGTACTTATTTGTCCACATGTATCCCTTAATTACGGTTCACATTCATATATTTGAGAATAACCAAATACAAGTTGAAAATACAGTTGTACTCCGTTGTACTTTTTATTTTTTAAATAATTTATATTATTATAATAATAAAATTATCAAAATAACCATTAAAAATATAATAAATAAAATATTATTTGTTAATTAATATTCATTATATAATTATAATATAACCCTTCAACTCATTATTATTTTGATGGCTGACTTTTGATTTTTATTATTTTAAAAGTTAATCATATACTTTGATTTAACTTAATTAAATAGGTTAAAGATTGAAAAAAAAATCATATTTCGTTGAAGAACGTTCCTTCGTCCTGTGAGAAAATAATCGAATAGATCGAAGATCGATGAATCGGGAGATTTGATCTCCGAAGTGGCTAGTGGGGCCTAACAACAGAAAACGCCAGTGGTGTCGGGGACAGGGCGGGCGGCGACGGTGGAGATGACGAAGCTATTGGTTGTGCCGCCAATGAGGGTAATAAACTCTTCTGGGGATGTTTCCAAGGTATAAGTTTTGCATCAAGTGTGGCTTTTCGTGTTTTGAAGCCAAACAATTTAAATGGTCTTGGATATAAACAGATGCTGAAATTGAAGGGAAGGAAATTTGAGGGATCAGGTCTATTTGTTAAGAAAATTATACGACATTAATTGCTATTTAACGAAGTCGAATATGATATCGAATACAGGGGATTGTTTCGATTCAAATGCATTGTTTTTGTTTCTGATGATTTTTTTATATATATTCCTTTTTTGGACAGATGTTTCGATTGAGAAAAAGATTCGGACGTCTCAAAGTGAAGTAAATGTTACTGAATCAAATGGGATGAAAAATGACGAAAAAGCCAATGCTGATAATTCCGTTTCAGACTCGCGACGAGAAGGGTATTAGTCGTAGAAACTTAATTGTGCGTGTGTGTGTGTCATCTTTTAATTATTTCAAGAAAATTGCGAGTTTTCAGGTTGGATTTTCTGCTGAGACGAGTGAAAATTGACAGTCAGGTAAAACAAAGTAATGGCTCAAACCTTCCCATTCAAACTAAGGTATAAATTCGTTGTCTGGTTTTCTTATTCAGAGTATTGAGCATTTTAGACTAGTAACTTACTTGTGGGATATTGTTGGTACTGGAATATTTTTGCCTTGTTGGCCTTTACTAAAATCTTTACGTCGATTTTATTTTATTCGAAGGTTTAATTGGAAAATACTTAAAAATACAATGAGCTTGCAGGAAAAGAAGAATGATGGATCACTGTAAGTAGCATGGAAGAACCAAATCCGAAAAAAGAAACTGAACGTGGTGATGCATTTACGTGCAAGTCGACCAAACCTAATTTTGTTGAGTATTGGGTTCTTGTCGGGCTTTCCGAAATGCAAACAGAGCAATATTGTGGTGCTCTATTTTCAAAAGCAGACATATTATGTTCATGCGACGCAATATTGCTAGTCTCGACCAAAATGGTAATTTGGCTTCACTATCTTTTCCTGACTTGTGATTTAAAATATAATAATTATTATTTCTATTTTTTTGTTGAAAGTGTTGTGATCATCCTTATCTTGTCGACGGGTCTTTGTGCATCTCATTGATACAAGATATATCCAAGCCTAAACTACTGGATGCAGAGATAAAACTGAGTAACAAATTGCTTCTTCTTCCTAAAGTTCTTCTGGAGATTAAAAAACGAGGTTTACGAGTACTAATCCTTTATTAGGTAGATAGTTAGACACAATTCTATATATTAAACAAAATAAATTTTAATCTTGTTTTTCAGATATTTATAATCTTGTTGTCAGTCGTTTTCTCTCGGAGATATCTTGGACGAATTTATTCAACAAACGCTCGGCACGGATATATCCGTACACATTGATAGTCGTTTAAGGGTATCTCGCTCCAAAAGACGGGTCGCTCTGAAAAGCTTTAACGACAAAGCGAACATGAAATTCGTTTGTTTGATGGAAACCCGTTCTTATACCCCGAGCGTTACTCTGTCGTCCATAGACACCGTTATTTTCTTCAACAGCGATTGGAACCTGATTAACCACTTGAAGGCCCTACAGAGGATCGAATTCGATTCCAGATTCCAGGACCTGAACGTCTTCCGGTTTTACTCGTCTCACACTCTGGAAGAAAAGGTTCTAATCTAGGCCAAACAGGGCAGGCCTTTAGAAGGTAATAATATATTATCGGATATCAAGCAAAGCACCTGTCATCAGCTTCTAACTTGGGGCGCCAACTACTTATTCGAAAAGCTCGACGAGTTTCATGATAATATCTCTAAAGACGACGATTTGGAAAATGTGTTCGTCGAGATTTCGAGCTTATTGCCTGACAGTGAGGAAAATAGTAATAGTACAGTCTGGGGACAAATACTCGTTTATTGTGAAAGCACAACAGATTGATGGTATTTATCCGAGAAATATCTTTTTACATGGCGAATTGGAAAAAGACTCATTAGTGGACAATATTTCGTTAGTTGAGATTCGGAAAATGGCACTTAAAGACCCGCACGTTTTTTGGACAGAGCTACTTGAAGAACGGAGTCCGAGGTGGAAATATTTTTCTAGTCGTTCGCGGCGGGCTAGAAAAATTGTACACCGATTTAACGCAGGAGAGAGGTGAAACGCGCTTTTTATCCGGTTCCGACAAATATCAGGAGAAAGACTAGAAGTAAAGTTCGGAATCGAGATAGAAGACGAAAGCTTGTGCCTCATTTGATTAGCATTTCTTCACATTGCAATTGTATTTGACCTTTTTTGCTCTTGTTGTATATGTAATATGGATGGCTTCCATATATCTAAAGATGGTGAACTTATTTATGATAATCAAATGTAAAACTATTTCATATGCAATTGAGGTCGTCTTCCGCTTGAGTTTGGAAACATGAATATGCTCGGATTATTCTAGAGGAAAATATTAATGTTCCAATTTTATTTCTATTTTTGGGAATATAGGGAAACAGTGATACACAATGGTAACAACACAAAATCCATAAAATACTTATATAGATTATAACATATTTTTTAAGCGAGTTTAATTGTGTGTAAAGCATTCTTATACAATAAATCACACACACAATAATTTAGAAGAACTTTATTAATATTAAAACTGGCTATGCTTTAGCGATCAGCTCGATCATGCAGCTTCACACACTATTAGCTTTTGTGTTTTTTTTTAATCGAAACAGGTCCGCTTATTTCATGACAAATTCCAAGTCTGTATTTGATAATATGGTAAAACAAAAAACTTTACACAGTTGTATTAAAACGTCGCAACAAAAAACAACTATCGACTTCCTGTACACATCGGGATATAAACTCCCCATGTCATTCACAAGGACAAAATGGTAACTATTCTATGTCTCGAGGCTAGACATTTACGCGAGGTAGTTGTATACTTGCGGATTGTTTCTGTCACGCTCTAGATACTCTCTGTCGATCAAGCTCTCAATCCTTTACTTCAGATCAACCAGTTTTATTGGAAACCTGAGCTGCTGGAAGAGTTATGTTATCAAGAGGGTGTGACTAAGCACTTTTCTCGTCTTCATTATCCGAACGATAGCAGCATCGACCTGATATTGATGGTCTTGGAAGACCCTTTCGGTGGTGCTCGCATTTTCCTCAACTGTTTCCTTCATCTGAATCACATTTACCTTTATACGGTATATAGGGGCATTAAATTGATCATTGAACACAAAGTTGTCTTCGTCTTCGACATCTCTTCCTTTGGGGTTTTTCTGAAGAACATGGAATTTCCCACATGCGAGTGACTCTAAAGTCCTCCTCAGCTCTTTATCCTCGATACCAGTTGACTCCTTTATATCTTCAAAGCTAAGCTTTCCCGCATCGTTGAACAGCATCAATACTACAGTCTGAAACAGGGAAACTGCAAGCTCCTTTTGACCTTTTGGGAATTTTGCTTTTAGAACGCAATGACCTAATGAAATTTGCCACATTAATCGTCGTCCACTGTACTTGCTCAAGTAAAATTCCTTGAAGATATCCTGGTAGGTGAAAAAAACAAACTTGTTATTAAGCTTCATAATACAACTAACACAATTCCAATACTGTGACACATCACAACAAACCTGATACACGTTGAGTTAATGGGGAAGGCGAATGTCCATGGGTGGATATGTGGGCCAATATCTGCAGCAAATCAAACATACTTAAAGAGTTACTTGTGCAGAATAATTGGATTAGAGTGAAACTGAGGTAAATGCTCGAGAGCAATGAGTAAATGTAAAAAACAAAAATAGCACGCAGCCAGTTGTCAGGACGTGGACGCTCATCTCGATTCCTGATGGGAGTTTCGTCCGATCTTGGGATGATTGCTTGAATGGTTCGTTGATCTCTTTTGACAATTCTATGTCCTGGATTAAGGTTTTCCAAAGGCATTATGTTCGTGAGCAGAGCATACTTAAAACTAATAAAACATAAACAAACAAACAAACAAACAAAAAATGATACAATTGTTACACACCTTGAACATTCCTTCTAGTTTGTTAGTGAACTGACTGCCACACTCGGTTTTCAGCTGAAATAACAAAGCAACACTTTTCTTTTGACACTGGGTAAAATTCAAAGAGAATAAATAAACTTGGGGGGAATATAGGAAGAAAGAAAAATCCTTGCTGATCATAGATTTCTCTGCATCGATAGAGGCACTCTTACCCAACAAGAGCCTTTTAGCTAAATCTTTCTTATAGAATGCTTCAAATACATCTTTACTCTACATGAAGAAAAATAAACAATATTTAATAATGTAAACAGAAGCAAAATAAAATAATATCAGCCGCATGTGCACTACCTGTATATATCTAAACAAAACCAACACTTTTTCTAGTGTACCCTCCAATTCCTCCTCTGACGCACCCTTATTCCCAGCACGAAACTTCTCATCGACAAATTTAGCAATTAGCTCAGTCGATCGGTTCTGAAACAGATCAGAGAAATAAATGACGTGTCTCATTACAGATCAACATATTCAGAATTATGGTAAATTGGTATAATCAAATTAGATCGAGTAGCGAAATGAGCGTACCTGTCGAATATTAATCAGATGCTCAAACGCATTCTTGATGGTATTGCTAAACGCTTCGTTTTTAAGGAAACTCTCTTCCCAAACCCTATCGAGATTAGCCTTAAATTCGAGTACACAGGGCACCATATCTTTGTCCTTCTCCTCATCCATGACAATGGTCTGACCAGTTTTCCGGATATATAGATTTAGGGATTGCCTCAGTGACTCGAGGGCATTAACCCTCGAAAAGAGCACATACATTCTCTGGAGATCTTCAATACGTTTCCCATCCATCAGCCCCATGAAACCCTACAATAATAGATAAAGTGATATGAGAGGAAATATGGAATATTTGGAATTATTAATAGTATTTTACCTTATCCAAAATTGCAGAAATATGCCGTTCTAGAAGTTGTCTTTCTGCAGTAGCTACTAATGGCTTTCTTGTACTTGCGTCCAGGTAGAGCAGACATCTTTCATTCTCTTCTTGCAACCTTGTCTAAGGGTAAATATATATATTAAAAACAAGGAAAAAGATAATATAGTATAATAAATAGATGAAATCTAATTGTCAAAAAACGCATGGTAGATCAAGATTCCCAGAAATATGTTAAAATATATAAATAAAAATAGTATGATTCACACACCTCCACATGTTTTAAATAATCTGGAACATCTGACTGCTGCATGTATTTGACGCCTTCAGCTGCGTAAAATCCAGATGTGCATTCAAGGAATGGCTTCTCAAAGCTTTCTGGGTAAATTCCCTAAGCAGTGAAAAACTTCAGAAGATGACTAAGGAGAGTTCTATCAACTGCTTCCCCTAATCTTTCACTCTCAATCATTTTCAACAGCCCAAATACTGTTTTGTGCTCCACTTCCGAAGCTCGAGAAAGATGCTTGCGAAAAAGCTGCAAGCCCATATCCCACAATGAGCACACGTTTGGGGTTTGCTTCACATAAGTTCTATCGAGATATAATGCTATACCGCGGATCATCAGCATCTGGTCGCAAAAATCCTGCCAGCACTTCTCGACAAGGGATAGAAAAACGACGCGATCTTTGCTTTGGCCCACCAAAGCTTGTAGAGCTACACGTATAAACTCTTCGCACTCGTTCTCAATGCGCTGATAGAGAGTGTCGCCCATCTTGTGCAGGAAAAGGTCATTGACCGTCTGATATAGCTTCTCCAAGTCACAAGGGTCGGGTCGTTTCATGAATATCGCCCTAATTACGGATTTGAATGTTGCCCATGTATTTTCCTCGAAATTACTTGGCAATGTCGGTTTTGCTTTAAGGAGCTTAATCATGAGGTTTTTCGTAGGATTCGGAGGAGTGTCATTCTTCCGGGACAAATTGGAGGTGACTCCTCCACCGGACGCCGACGCGCTGCGGCCGAAACCGGCGGACGAAGGGGAGCCCTCACTCGGATCGTCTTCCACCATGGGCGAGTGACCGGAAAAATGCACGTGAGGAGCAATATGCTGCTATCCATTCTTATTTCCATCCACTGAGCAAGCGGCACCCTGTGACTTGGCTTTTTTCATTGCCGATAGAACAGGGGCTCCACCGGCGGTGGAGGCAGCGGAAGAAGMATACGGCGACGWAGAGCGCTTTCCGGGGTTGTTTGAGGCGGGGGTGGTGTGCTGAGACATAGAAGAGTGAAAAGGAAATCTTMAATGAGAGCTCTGCATCGAAGAAGAAGAAAGAAGAGAAGGAATCTTCACACACTATTAGCTTCCAATGAAGATAATGACAAAAAATCCCCATGCAGTAATATAGACGTTTTTCTAAGTAGTTTGTGGGGTTTTTCTCCGAAGGTCGTTGTGTTGACAGAGCAAGAATCGAATCATAACGGGCTAGGCTTGACCGAGAGTCTTTCAGAGGCTTTCCATTGTTACGTGGTTTTGTTCGTCAACTTTATCTAACAATTCTTCTTCAATTTCAACAATGTCGCCTTCGACGGTACCAACGAGACCCAAATTCTCTCATTTTGCAATGGTATAGGTGGGGTGTGCAAATTTTGTCCTGGAATAGCCTATGCAAGTTCGACAGTTGGTCCAAGCATTTTGTCGAGCACCTTATGTGCATCCGTTGACTTGCTTGAATTAGGATTGCTGGGCGTCTCCTTGCCCGACTCCAACAACTCTTTATCATCCTCAGCCATTCCAACAACATCAACGCAATCACCAATGGTGGCAATTTTGTTTTCAGACAGATTGGAGATCACCTTCGTTAGTTACTTAATTGGGAATATATCCATGATTTTATGATTTCGGGTTTTAGGATTAATTAGATTTTACGAGATTTTCATGATTTTGGGTTTTAGAAGATTAATTAGGTTTTATGATTTTGGGTTTTAAGATTAATTGAATTTTATGATTAATTAGGATTTTTTGTAAAATATATTTATGATTTGATAAACTTTTGGAGTATTTTGTAATAAATTAAAAATATTTGTTCATTTATTTAAATAATTAAACATACAAAGGGCATTCTAGAGAATAACAAATTAATATTGATATTTAAATTAATAAATATAAATTTATTTATGACACGTGTCATTCATTTAAAGTGTACCTATCGACAAACAAGTACAACGGATACTTGTATGTAGAAAAACCTTGAAAAGTTACTCCAAAATCCATAAACAAACCAGAAAGGTAAGATCTAATAGTGAATAGAAAGAAAAGAAAAAAAAGAACAAACAATCAATATATGTATTAATAGTAAAAACCCATAAAACCCCTAAAATATCAATAATGTACACAATAATACAATAAATGTGGGGTGACCATTTTCCATATAAAAGAAAGAAATAAATACTCAAGTTGGACCATTTTCACTGTGAAACTTTAGGGGAGCGATTGAATATCCTTTCGTTCATTTTCATTTCGTTTCATTAGAAAATAGTGAAAATAAAAATTTTAGGGAGATAAAAATTTTGGTAAGATAATAATTAGATATAATTTGTATTTTTTGAGTAAGTGATTGAATATGAATTTATTTGTTTCAAGGGGGAACCAATAAAATTTTTGTGTGGTGGGAATTAATGATTGTGGAAAGATTAGATAGATAAAATAAGATAAAAATTTTTCTGTGGCGAAAAAAAAATATTTTTGATATTTTTATTGTCTTATTATTTACAAATTTAGTATTTCTTTTTGTTGTCTTATATACAATATCTCCTAATTGGTTTTATTATTATAATTAGAATTAAAATATATTAATAAAATATGTTTATTTCACATTTTGTCAAAATAATGTGCACTGTGGTTATATATTCAACGTTTATTGATAATACTTGACATAATAATAATAATAATAACAATACATATAATAATAACTAGATTAATCTTAAAATAAAATAATAAAACCTCTACCCTTCCCACACCAACCCACCACCCACACGCAGCTATCACCACCACTATCTGCAACACAATCCATCCATTTCCCTTTGACAAAATGAGTTGCTTGTAACACATCATACATAGGTGTATCAGGTCTTAGGTACTTTTATGGATTAAAAAAAAAAACCCAAATTTCGCTCCTCTTCTTGTTCAGAACAACAAACAATTCTCAACAGTATTTTCATTTCCTCTGAGCCTCACAACAATGGCCGCAAAACCCTCATCATCCGCAACACACCCGCAGGCAGCTCATCTACAGCAGCTGTCCTAAAAGCCTGCACCAATCGATCAGCAACTACAACAAGAAAAATTCTTCGAACAGATCCTATCTTTCCCGATCCTTCTATCCGACCAGATCAATCAAACAGTTAATGAAGCAAAAATCTTCAGATCTGAGTGCGCCGAGGTCGGCAAGAGAGTCGACCGCCTCCTCCAGATGCTCCGCTCTGCCGCCCGCCTCGCCACGTCTGCCGCCGTCTACGACCGCCCCCTCTGGCGCGTCGCCGTCGGTGTCTGGAAATAGGTAGAGAATTACTTATTTGACTAGACTTGCAATTGGTCGCCGTTGGGGGATATTGGAGATTGGAATTAGGATGTTGGGACGGTGAAATGAAAGATGAAATTGGGAGAGAAAAAGAGTGGAAATGAGAGAGAGATGAAATGAAATTGGGAAAGAGGTGAAAATGAGAGAGAGGCGACTGAAATTTTTTTTAAGGAAATTTACCATAAACAAAATGACTTTTATAGCCATTCATTTGTTCAGCCCTTTTTTTTTTCCAGCCGGACAAAAATTCTTTTTCACCCGTTTCCAAGCGCCACCTAGACTTCTCGCACAAGTAAATACAGTAGATTCGTGCAATTTATAAACATGAAACAAGTGGTGGAATATTAGGTAATTGAAATACCCACATTAATTAAACAAACAATTAATTAATTTTTAAAAAATGGGCTAACCGTAATTTGGACACGCTCTTCCTGGTGGGAAATCTAGGTTACAGACCTTTTGCAGCTTACAGCCCATTCCCACAGAGTAAAGCTTCCAACTTAAGGGAATCTTCAAAAAGTACTTATTTTCAGTGAGATTCATTAAATAGTGGAAATTTGATTTAGTAAGATTCGTAGATTTCGAGAGAAATTTTTTGGGCCATGTTTTTTGGATTGTCTGAATAATGAAAATGAAAACTTAGAAATTTATTTATTCAGTGTTAATAAACTGAGGAGGGATAGCGGGAGGCGCAGCACACGTGCTTTCATTTTTTTGGAGGGAAACCAGAAGGAAACGTAAAATAACACATATACCCTCTCAGACCGCTGTGACTGGCACGTGGCCGCTCTCGGGAGCTTTTTTCATCAGAAATTCAAAATATGAGGTAAAATATCAGTTTCATGTAGTATATAGAAGGTAGTTTGTCACAAAAAAGTTTAGAGGGTTAAGAAAAAATTAAAAAAAAAATTCAGGAGGTAAAAAAAAAACCATTTGATAATTACAACCATGACTTTAAAAATATACAATCTTTATTGCTAAAATAAAAAGTATTTATTAATACAGTACACAATCGAACAACATCCATGCTTTGAGGTATTTTTAAAGCTCATCACCAACATCTCATGCCCCATTCGGTACATCTTATCAACCAATCGATGGTTCATCTTTTGGACTTCTGCAGTTAACATGTTAATTCTCTCCATTGAACCATACGAGTTGTCTTCAATTTCATCATCCCACACAAACACTCCACATACTTTTCTATCCTACAAAAAATATATTTCATAATATTACAAGAATTGAATATGAATTTAAGAACAAACAAAAATCACTATCATAAACAAGAGATGAATTTATACCATAGAAAATATCATGAAAATATTGTATCTTTAGAAATGAGATCAAACGCCCAGTTTCGTAATTTAAAGAGCACCAAATTTTTCTAAGAACTTTTATGTAAACATTATTATCACCTCATATTATTTGAAACTACGATTGTACTTGAACATAATGCTTGTGATCAAATAAGAAATAGTTGTTTGGTGTTAAATTTATATATTTTTATATTTATTATCTTTTACTTTTCACATACAATTTAAATGAGTATGAGAATGTGTTTTCAAATCCGTCTGCAAGATTGGTCTCAAATGCTTCCCCAAAAATTTTTTTATCCCATTTTCCAAATTCACTATTAATGAACATTTGAAATGGTATTTTTTTTTTTTTTTGGTATTGAAAAGTATATTATTCAGAAAATAAATTTATTGTATTTTTCGTCTACACACATGATTATCGTTTCAAGTAAGTATTAATGGTTACGAACTGCATTTTGAAAGTAGAGACTCCAGTTATACTTTTGAGAAACGTAGACCACTCAAATGGTTTGTATAACATTACTTGACTAATGATTACAAAACATAGCACTCACTTACTTTTTCTGATATGAGAATATTGTTCAAGTTTCAATGACTATAGTTTTCTCTTATGGTTCCCTATAACATGATTATAAATAAGAGTCAAAGTCAATCTCTCACTAATGTAAGTCTATACTTGAAAAATTCATTTTTTAGTCATGACTAACTATATGTAGTTGTTTCACTTGTCACAAATTGAAAGGATTTAAAAGAATAAGTTTTCTTTCAGATGATGAAAATAGGTATAAGAATTCAAGTGGTGAATTAGTCGTGACCAATCATATCTGTCTGATTAAAGTCGGTGTTTCATGGATTATATAATCATGATAGAAAAATATAAAATTAATGCATATACACATATATGTGGATAAAAAACAAAATTTGTACAACACATAATAATTTAAATCAAGCAGCCCTAAGATTTATAATAGGGGCATTAATATTGGACCCATTTTTTTAGAAGCTCGCCACATTAAAGAATTTCATAAAAATACCAAAATTATCTCTCAAACCTTAAGGCGGCGCTTGGAAACGAAAATATTCTCGCTTTTGTCTCGCTGGGTAAAAAAATAAATGTGAGATAATGAATGTTTATTATAATTAATAAACATAATTTTCACCCACAAGCGGGCCGCTCCTCCGTAAATGAAATAAATGAAACCCTCTCTCCTCCATAATCTACTCCCCTTTTCCGCCCTACATCTCCCCCTCTCTCGTCCTTTTTTTTTTTCCTCCCCTCTCTCGTCCTTTTTTTTTTTTTTCACAATAAAGCCAGAACACCAAAAGTCAACAGCCCTCTCCCCCTCTCTCGTCCTTTTTTTTTTTCCACAATAAAGCCAGAACACGCCTATTTAATTGACATCCATTAACCCAGTCCATTGATTTCTCCACCCACAGACACCTTACCGCTGCGATTGACGAAGTCACAGGGTGGCGGCGTGAGCACGAGCGCGGCGGCAACAAGGTGAAGTAGCACGCGGCTTGTTCTAGATCTCAAATTTTTGCAATAGATCTTGTCGAAATAAATCATCTTCCTTGGTCTCCGTACGGCGTTTCGCTCTTTATATATACACATAAGAAATTTAAATTGAATTTGTGATTTCTTGTTCCTTGATCTAAGATTTTGAAGACGCCATTCAATTTTTTTCTTCTCTTGTTTTTTGTTCCTAAATTGTATTCAATTTATTTCTTCTCTTGTTTTTTGTTCCTAAATTGTTTCTGCTGGTTTGTTGTTTTGGAGAGAAGAATAGAACTTTGTTTTTTTTTTCCTTTTTCTATGATTGGCAGTGGGTTGCTGGTTTGTTGTTTTGGAGAGAAGAAGAGAACTTTTTTTTTCTTTTTCCCATTAAGGTAGTGGGTTGCTGGTTTGTTGTTTTGGAGAGAAGAAGAGAATGTTTTTTTTTTTTTTTTACTTGGTTTCTAGGATTGGCAGTGGATTGGTGAGGGATGAAATTTTTTTGCAGTGGTTTGATGGAGGATGATATTTTTTTAAATTGTTTTGTTTTATTTTTTTTAGATTAATTTTTCTTTTTCTTAGTTACATTGTAATCAATTTATATATTAAGACAATAAAAATATAATTTTTTAATAATATAATAAAATTAGAAAATATGAATTAAATATTATATTATTATAAATAAATAAAAGAATAAAATAGATAAGATTATCTATTAATTCAAACATAATTAAATGAAAAATAATTTAGATTCTTGAATTGGGTGCCATATTTTTTTTAAGTTCACATGTTCACCAACAAAATAAATTATATCCAATCACAATGTTCACCAACAAAAAGTTTATATCCAATCATTATCTTTCCAAAATTTTTTATCTCCCTGAACAATTTATTTTCACTATTTTCTAGTGAAACGAAATGAAAAAGAACGAAATGATATCCAAAACACACTTCATCTTCTTTACAACCCTCCACTACCACCCCTGCCATTACCGGCGGCCATTAAAGAAAAAAACACACACAAAAATACGCCACCAAACTCGTATGTCATGACCGTCAAGTCACCATTTACAATCACCACCCCCATTACACGAAGAAGAATAAGAAGATGATGATGATAATGATGAATAAGAAGAAGAAGAAGTAGAAGAAGAAGAAGAGGACAAAACATGTGTTCGAACTAGATTTTCGAACGTTTCCGAAAAACCAGACATGAACATACCCATGGTGTTTGAAATTTTGGTTCGAACGTCACGAAACACGTTCGAGTTTTATTTTCGGACGCGTTCGGAAATCTGCTTCGAACTTGTGTGTTTTCCCTTCTTTTTTTTTCTTCCTCGACGAAGATGACGATGGCAGTGGCAATTGGCAGCAGGGAGACACGACTATGGCATCACTTTTTTTTCTTTTTCTTTTTTTGTTCTTCAATGGTGGCGACGGTGGTAGTAGAGGGTTGTGAAAAAATGAAGTGTATTTGTGATGTTTAGGATTTAATGGGTAATTTTAAAATTTTTGTGAAAAGAATTTAATGGGATAAACTTATAAAAAGTTAGGGTACCGTTGTCTTTATAATAGAACTAAGAATTATTAGTTCTAAAATCAATAATCTGCAAAATTTAAATGGTGCAATTCTCATCAACAATTCCCGAAAAAATAATAATGAAGCGAGTCATAGTAATTAAGAGAAGTTCAAAAATAAATATGGGGAAATAAATGTAATTACAATCCCCAACAAATAGGTTAACAACTCCTGCAACCATCAACCATTGAAGCTAGCAGAAAAAAAATACAATAATTTAGTCGCATCATCAAATTGAGAAATAAATAAAAGATAAAACCAACGAAATAAAGAATTCTAATTATACAAAATTTGATTTTTGTTTTTTGCTTTTCAATTCTTCCCCAAATCACAATAAGTTCGGCGGCTGGCGCACCGAACACGCCACCACCTGCGCCCATTGCTTCAATCTCGTCTTCACAGTCGCCGGATCATCACCTTTTCAAATTTAAATACACATTCAAATCAAGTATACAATTAGTTAAATTTCTTCCCAATCTAGCTATGACTTAAAAAAACAAAAACTCATTTTCCCCTAATAATCCAATATTTTGTTCCAAATAGTAAAGAAAGAAAAAAGTTGCAATTCTGACTGAAAAATAACCGCGATCTTACCTGGATCAACTATAGACCTCGGACTCCCAACGGAAAATGATGCCGCATCTGAATCTGAAAACGTCGCCGACGAAGATCTGGACAAGCTGTCACAGTATTGCCGGTTCACAGCATTGTAAATCTCCAGCGCGGGGAAGGTAGACGACAGCTTCAGATCCAAATCCGGCGAGTCGAAGTTGAATCCCAATTCGAAGCAGGCCCGAAGCTCGTCGAGGTCGTCGTCGGTGACGCTACGACCACACCGCAGGCGGTGATTTCTCCGGCGATTCATCCACGCCTCGTCGCGGAGGATGTCCGGCGACCACGAATTATGCTTGTACAGAGGCGGTGGAGCTCCGCCGCGGCGGAGGCGCGGTTCCGATTCCGACATGGAGAATACGACGCCGTTCAGGGGAATAAAAATAATTTGGGGCAAGCGGGAATAGTGGGATATGGAATATATATAGGAATATATATGAGGTTTTTCATGTGTAGGGGCCGAGCTGGCTGACTAGTGGTGTCAGGTGTGGTTTAAGCATTACTACGCTAATTGTGGGCCCGGTTGGTCCTACGTGGCGCTAGCTTTACTGTGTGCCGCCTTATTTTTTCCTTGGAGCTAATTCTGTTTAAGGTGGACGAATATTCTTAACAAATTGTTTTTGTTGCGTACACGTCTTTATATTTAAACTAGTTCGAAAACCCATTGCTAAGAAAAAGTATAAAATAATAATATTTATTAAAAAGAATTGCTCAGTTCATAAAATAAATATTAAATAAAAAATTAAAAAAAAATCTCCGATTTAAATTTCAAAAAACTACTTTATAGACTACACGGTTAGTAATGCGAATGTTGAGAAATAATTTGTCCTTAAAAAATTGAATTATTAATCCAAACATAAAAAGAGATTATTTACTTTAAATTCTGAAAAACTCATTATAGACAGTACTAACCGTTTTCTTTTGGCTTTTATGTTAAACAAATAATTTTGAAATATAAATTATTAAAAATAAATATAAAATGTATAAAATATCAAATTTTTCTCTGTTACGACATTTTTTTTAGTGAGATTGAGATGTGATCGTAGGTGATTTGAAGACAAATTTGCCCTCAGGAATTAGGCGGGCAACATGTATGTACACCTCTAGTGTAACTTTTTGGCACAAACTGGCCTAAGAAGGCAATATAAAAAAACATATTTGAGTAGGCAACTTGATAGAAAAAATAATTTGGGAAGTAAAGTCCAAAAAATTATAATAATTTCTTTTGATTGTTTTTATGCATTTCTTCTAGAGGCACAAAATTCTTTGCCTAATTATAATTATAGAATATAATAACCAAATCACATCCCCACCGAATTTACAATAAAATAGATTCTAATTGACTGATTTTGCGTAAGATATAATTTGTTTATTTCTTTTATATTTATATTAAGTAACTAAACTCGACTTTTAGTAATTAATTAAAACAAATGCGGTGATTTGTCAATAATGAGGTAACAATACTGTAAGATACAGAAATATATATAAATAAAGTCTAATTTTTGTTTTCATTGAAAAAAAATATTTTCATATAATTAATTCAAGAAATTGATTTCTAACAACTATGTTTACCACACACACACACACACACACACACACACACACACATATATATATATATATATATACACACACACACACACACACATGCATATATATAAGATTAATGAATCATTAAATAAGTTACACATACGTTTTGAGCATACAGTTTTAAATATGAAAAAGTTAAAAGATTTTCTAATATAAAAAAAAATCAATCACTTAAAGGATATAAATTTCAAAATCAATCATTAAATAAGTTACACATACATTTTGAGTATACAATCACTTGGTATTGAGAGTCTAAAAACAAACATGGCCAGAGAGACTAAGGTTTTCATTCATCCAATACTATTTTATATAGAGTATTACACAGTTCTATAATTATATTGGGCTAATGAATACCTAAATTACTGTTTTGCATGTAATTATGGTATTTTTCTCATGTTTTTAAGTCGAGTTATATTGGTTTTAGTGGATTTTGAGTCGATTAGTTAAGTTATTAGGTTGTTTCTCTCGTTTTATTATTTTTCGTATTTCTTTTTGATTTTTTACTTAATATGGTTCAATGGTTTTAATTAATTTGAGGTTTGGTGTCATTCTTGGGTTTTTATGTTCAAATTTCTCATTTAATAGGTGGCTCAATAATTTAAATTTAAGCTAAGGCATTGAGGACCAAATTTCAAGCCAAGGTGTGCCAAAAGTTGTGTAAAAAATAAGTTCTAAATGGCAAAACTTTCTGGAATGCTCGCCATGGCTCGCCAAGGCAAGCCATAAGTCACGCCAAGGCATGGTGCACACCAACTTTGACACCAAATTTCGTGCCAGCACGCGCGCCTGCGCGCAGCGCTCAGCAGTGCCCGCAACTCGCGCGCGCCTCCTGCCCGCACCCGCCCGCAAGGCAATGCTCGGCGCTTGCCAACATCGTCGCCAAATCCCACGCCACAACTGACGCACGCCACGCCCGGTGCTTGCCCATCTGCACGCCACACATCCCGCCAGGCTGCGCCAAATCTCACTCCTGCCCACGCCCAACACCACGCTAGCGCCTAGCCCCCACGCCCAGGTCCCAGCCGCCCAGCGCCCACCTACCGAGCCAWGCGCGCCCAGKMTCRGCCAWTGYCGAGCCATATCGAGCCACCTTGAGCCAAAATGTGCCAAGCTAGAAAGGTGCCACAGGGTCAAACTTGATCAAACCCGAGAAATCCAAGCCTTAAAGCCGAATTTGACCCATTTAACTCCAATTAAACCTATTATAAATAGAACCCAACTCTCATTTTGTAAAAAACATCTCCTCCTAACCCAAGCATGGGTTTGAGATTAAATTTCTCTCTCAAGATCTTAGATTTAATTTCAAGCTCCTTGTGTTTGTAAGCCTCAGAAGAATTCAAGACATCACTTGGATTTTATTTTGTTGCAATTTCATTCAAGTTTATGTTTCTCCTTCTTAATTCAAGTAAGCTTTCTTTAATTTTCATGCTTGTTCTTTAGTTTTCATGCTTGTTATTCATAGCTCTTAGATTTCTGTTAGATCTTGTGATTTGTCCATGGAATCTAGGTGAGTGACACTTATAGATCATAGATTGAATCCTTGATCATTTTTATTTTGAGTATCTCATATGATTTATTTTGGTTTTTATTTTCATGCATGGTTCTTCGTTAAGTCCTAGGTCTACTCTTCGTTTCTTGTTATTTTTCGAAAAGTTTTTAACTTTCAAGTCAACTTTTATTGCTCTTTCTATTGGTGCTTTAAATTTTTGTTAATTTGCATTATTTTAGATTTTATGATCATGCATGCATAGTTGTACCTTAGATTTTCATGCTTGTACTTAGTGAAACTTTGCTTTTACTTACTTATTTTCATTATTGCTTGCACTTTCAATTTTGGCATACGCACGAGGCATCCGACCAACTTGAATTTTACATTTCCTAGTTAGTTTATTTTCATAGTTTTCATAGTTTTTCATTTTCATTTATATTTCAAGCTAAAAATCCCTTGATTCTTACAATCGAATCGAATTCCGATAATAACAAGCCAATGAACCCACTTTTCTTATTTCAACACCACTATAAACTACAAAACAATTACTACCATTAATAACATGTTGATATAAACATGCTAAATTAGTATTTCCTTAACCACTTCCTCTTGTGTCAAGTCAACAAGTGAGATAGTGCATGAGTAGTTGCCTCATTCAAAATCTTGCCAAGTAACAAACCCAATGGGAAAATAAAACTTGGTCGAAGGGAAAAAGAGCATTACGCACCTAATGATAACACTTCTCCCCCTGATACGTACATCTATCAAGGGACATCATAAAGTTTTTGCATTTCTATACTCTTCACATGTTTCCCAAAAATGGCTTAAGGCAGTGATTTGGTAAACATATCAGCCACATTTTCGTCGGAGGTCACTTGAGTAACTTGAATCTTGAAGAAGGCATGTTGTTGTTAATTATCAAAAAAATTTAGTGATATATGAATCGTATTGTCACCTTTGATATAGCTCAATTTCATTTGTTCAATGCATTCATAAATACAAGTAGGCTCTTTGGTGGTAAACCTCAAACCACTAGTCCTTCAAATATGTGTGAAGATAGATAGTCATATACACTCACGAACTACTTCAAGTAGAGCAATGATCTCTGAATGGTTCGCAGAGGTAGCTACAGGAGTATGCTTGGTTTATCTCTAAGATATCGTTGTATTCCCCATGGTAAATATATAACCAGTTTAAGAACGTTCTTTATGTGGATCTGAGAGATACCCAGCTTCAGCAAAGCTAACCAAAATATTATTTGGTATTTCAGTGTAGGGGATAACACTCTCGCATTTGACATTGTCCTTAGGGGTTACAAATTCATCTATGGGAGTGCTAACAGGGTGCTTTTTATCTATATTAATTCGCTTAAGAATCTTGTGGACATATGTAGACTCATAGATTAGTATTCCACCAGCTCGGTGTTCTAGTTCAATGCCTAGACAAAACTGAGTTATCCTAAGATCTTCCATCTCGAATTCGGATTTCAAATAGCTAGAGTATTCTCTTATTTTATCAAGAGTACTTATTATATTCATATCATCAACATACATAGCTATAATTGCAAATCTAGAACTTGTTTACTTTAAATAATGCAATGCATAGTTCATCGTTCTTATATCCCTTTCCAATCAAGTAGTCACGTAGATGGGTATACCACATCCATTTGGATTGTTTTAATCCATAAAGTGAGAACTTCAATCTAATCGCAAACGCACTCCGTGGTTTAGAGTCACTTGACTTGGGTAATTGAAGGCTATCAGGCACTTTCATATATATCTCTAAATCAAGATCCCCATATTGGTATGTTGTAACCACATCCATAAGCTGTATTTCCAATCCTTCGAATGCTACTAATCTAATTAAGTAGCAGAACGTAATAACATCCATTACAAAAGATTATGCATTCTCGTAGTCAATTACAGGGCATTGTGAGAAACCTTGCACTACAAGAGAAGCTTTTTATCTGAAGACTTCATTTTTCTAATTACGTTTTTCGACAAAAACCCATTTATGTCTTACAGGATTTACACTTTGCGGGGTTAGCACTACCGGGTAAAACACATGTCATATTTTCAGAGAATCAACTTCTGTTTAGATTGCATCTTTCTATTTAAGTACATCTGCTCTTTGTTGACATTCAACAATAGAGCATGGTTCGATATCATAATGAGCTATGGTTTCTTAAGCAATAGTGTATGGAAAATATATCATCAATTTACGTGGAAGATATTTCCATCAACTTATATGCACTCTCATAATCTATTGAGATTTCTTTATTCTCTAGAATCATATCAAACATCTCAGCATCCTCAAGTAGTGATTCATGGATATAACTATAATCAGAGATAATCTCATGAGAGGGATTTTTTTTTCATTGATGATTAATGGATTAATTTTCGAAACATGCCCTCTTCTTTCTTGGGTGAGTGTCGATCGATCCAGATGGCCTTCCCCTTTTCCTTTTGGGAGCCACAACCTCAACCACTCCTCCACTATGTGTGGTTGCAGCGTCTCTTTTTTTGGCAATGTGCCCTTTATTAGGGACTTCTAAACTTGCAGGCACATTTACAGCCGGTATATGTGATCTTCTCACTTTAGCTATATCAGCAAACGCACCAGGCATTGAATCTTCTACATTTGAAAGATCAATTTTTTTTACTTCACTTTCACATTGTGAAGCGCGGGAATCAAAATGATATAAAGTGGATACAAAACATAACAATTCATATCGCTCCCTTAAAAAGTCATTTTTCTTATCTCCACCTAACGTCGGGAAGTTTGTCTCATCAAAGTGACAATAAACTCAATTACATTTAATGCTTTAGAATAAATCCAAAATTTATCAATAAGTCAAAATTAATTAAATTAAATCAGGTCACATCACATAAATTAACTCAAAATAAATAGTAAAACTAATTACAATATAAGAATGATTCATTATACTTTCATAAGTTTTTTGTAGTAAGAAAAAAACAAATTTCATCAATCAAAATGGAGAATATCCATTGATTAAGCAAGGTCATTAGGAGAACATCCACGACTTCTACCACGACCAATAAATATCAAGAACCCTTACATATCTTACCTTGTGGTGCATTATTTCCACATAGGTAGGGATCAACATGTCTCGCCTACTTTTCTTTAAGGTTATTTCCACTATTCATATCGACCATATTTAGTCTCAAGAAATTTCCTTAGCTAGAGGTTTAACATTGTTATTACAAATAATACGATCATGTCTCTCAATGACTTATTTTCATAATTAATATTATACAAGTGCATCAGTATGTTTGCATCAGAGTGATATCGTGTCTCTTAACTACTTATTGTCATTTTATGTGGCTTTCTTTTTCACATATGGTAAAACATGTTTTGAGTTGCAACATATCCTTTTAAGTCATTGACCATTTATATCAAGCAGATAAATTTCTTTTCACTAAATGTTTAGGCCTGGAAGTAATGTGTAATAAACTTTTGAAAGTATTCATTTAGGATATCCCAAAGTTTATTGGATGTTTGTGACTAAATATACTTCCAACATAAAATTGGGTCAATATTGAAAGAAAGTCAAGAACTCATATTTGGGAAATATTTAGTATTCAACTTTTCTCATATTTCATTCAATCATATTTCGATAATTACATTAGGGGATGTCGCCACTATTTATAGTAAATGTAACCCTAAAATATGTGGCTATTTGCTACAGTACACTATTTCAAATCGTGTGGTCACTATTGCTACAGTACGTCCTAATAGCTGGATGTACTAGATTAGGTCTGACATCATCAGCAGATGTCAGGTAGGTTGTCCTCATCTGAGGCCCATTGCTAGTAGTACGTTTGACCTCTGGGCGATCCTCGTACAACTTGAGAGGTCGCCAACCTTGCTACCTGGCATTGCACTCATCTTCAGGTCGCCAAGCATTTTATGACTCGGCGACCTGAACTGATCAGGTCGCTCTCTATTATCCCTCCTCAATTCGAGTGCGGATATAGGAAGAACAGAGAGCTTGTTTCGGAGCCGAGCAAAGAATTGATGGGATAGCGGTTTGGTGAAGACATCGGCAGTCTGATCAACAGAAGGGACAAACCGAACCTGCAGCGATTTCTTTGCAATGAGGTCGCGAACAAAGTGAAGATCTAATTCAAAGTGCTTCGTATGAGCATGAAGAATAGGATTGGAGGCAACAGCAATAACACTCTGATTATCGACCCAAATTGTGGGAACAGCGGGAAGAGTGACCTGAATCTCGTGTAGAAAGGAGCGGATCCAAACCAATTCAGCAGTAGCATGAGCAAGACTGCGATATTCAGCTTTGGTGCTGGACCTCAAAATGGAGGTCTGCTTCTTAGAACACCTAGAGATAATATTAAGACCTAGAAAAATACAAAAACCAGTGATGGATTCTTTGTCATCCAGATCACCAGCCCAGTCGGAGTCTGAAAAACCTGTCAGATTAAAGAATGAGGTTATTGTAGGTGATCCCATAAGAAGTGGTACCAGCAAGATATCGCAGAATTCTCTTGACAGCTCGCCAGTGTGTGCTGAGAGGACAGTGCATATATTGGCACACTTTGTTGACACTGTAAGAAATATCAGGTCGAGTAATTGTGACATACTGAAGAGCTCCAACAATACTCCTATAAAAGTTTGGACCAACAGTGGGTTCCCCTTGGGACTTAGAGAGGACAGGAGAGACAACCATCGGTGTAGGGGTGGCTTTAGCTCCAGCCATACCTGATTTTTCAAGAAGAGTTAAAATGTACTTGCCTTGATTCAAATGTAGAACCTGAGCGGTGTGCGAGACCTCAATGCCAAGGAAATGATGTAGTTCACCCAGATTCTTTAAAGAGAAGGTTGAATCAAGGTGACTAATAAGTCGCAAAATTCCAACCTTGTCGCTGCCAGTGACAAGGATGTCGTCAACATACACTAAGACCCATATGCAGCCTGAGGAAGTGGTGGAGTAGAAGAGAGAGCTATCAGCCCGGGAAGCAGAGAAACCAAAACTAATAAAAATAGCTCGCAATTTTCCAAACCAGGTGCGAGGAGCCTGTTTAAGCCTATAAATAGCTTTCGACAATCTGCACACCTGAAGACTGGTACCCTCCTGTTCAAAACCAGGTGGTTGAGCCATGAAAATTTATCGGTCTAGCTCGCCATGCAGAAAGGCATTATTGACATCCAATTGTTTGACTGACCAATTACAGTTGACTGCAATGGAGAGCACAACCCGGATAGTTGCATCTTTAACAACCGGGCTGAAAGTGTCAGAAAAATCAAAACCGGGCACATGATTGTATCCCTTGGCGACCAATCTGGCTTTATAGCGAGCAACAGTTCCATCAACATGAGTTTTTAGTTTGAACACCCACTTGCAAACAATCAACGATTTGCCCAGAGGTAGCTCAGAGAGAGACCATATCTGATTCTTAAAGAGAGCTGCATACTCTTCACACATAGCCACTTTCCACTTGGGATGTGTTCAAGCCTCAACATAGGAGGAGGGCTCCTTGAGATCAAGAAGTTGCGAACTGAGCACCCTGGGCTTGTAAATTCCAGCCTTAGCTCTTGTGACCATGTGATGTTTACCTGCAAGAGGGTTAGTACGAGGAAAAGGAGAAGCATGTGGAGAGCTCATAATTGGTAATTCAACAGTAAGAGGAATAGTAGAGGGACTAGATTGAATGGAGGATAGTGAGATTGGTTGATGTGGAGAAGTGGGAGATTGGAACACTTGAGGTGGTGGTGAGGTCGCGCGGTATGGATTCTGGGGTACCTGTATGAGAGGAGGCGAACCAAGTATGGAGGGTTAAATATGAGACTGTGGTGAGGTCGCATGTGGTTGTGTGGAGGTCGCTGGCACATGTGGAGAGGTCGCTGGTACATGTGGCAAGGTTGCATGTGGTATAAGAGGTGGAGGACCAAGAACTGATGGTTGAGCATTGGAACAGGAGTGAGGTTCAGAATTTTTAGAGAAGGGAAATTGGAGCTCGTCAAAGATCACATGTCTGGTGATTATAAATTTTTTATCTAGCAGTAGGACTTTGAAACCCTTATAGCGTTCACTGTAACCAAGAAATGTACTAGGAAGTGACCTGAAGTGAAGCTTGTGTTTATTGAGTGATCTAAGATGAGGGTAATAGAGACACCCAAAGGGTTTAAGATGAGTGTAACTGGGAACTTGATTTAGTAGGAGCTGATGAGGACTTTTGTACTGAGTGGTTTTAGAAGGTAATCGATTTATGAGATAGACAACAGTGGTAAAGGCATCATTCTAGTATTTGATAGGTAGATGAGAATGAGAGAGGAGAGAAAGACCTTTTTCAACAATGTGTCGATATTTTCTTTCAGCAAGGCCATTTTATTGAGGTGTGTAGGGACAAGAGATTCTGTGGTGTATCCCCGAGGAGTGAAACAGGTTCGTAAGGGCTATAAATTCTCCCCCTCCATCACTTTGTACTGATTTGATTTTAGAATGAAACTGAGTATGAATAAGACTTTGCAGATGAGTGAAGGCAGTGAGCACATCAGATTTATGCTTTAGCAGATAGATCCAGGTATATCGAGTATAATGATCAATAAAGGAAACATAGTAGGAGAATCCATTCAAGGATTTGACAGGAGCAGGAACCCATACATCTGTATGTACAAGATCTGTAACACCCACGCATCAAATCCACATTTTCATATTTTTATTTATCATTGTGCATTAAAAATATAATTTTAGTCCCAAGCTCGTCACCGTAAACAATTTTCTATTATTGGTTTCAAATATTGTTGTGCTTGTCTTCAGGGTAAAAGCCATAAGCTACCCTTTTCTCCTTCAGGAACCCGAATATACAAAACCCTTTGATCTTGTAACGCCCCAATTTAGGTTTTACATTTTAAATAATTCAAGAAATCTTGGCGTCACAAATAAATGTCGAATTTCATAACAATAACATAATAAAAATTCATGATTTCAAAATGATCAAGTTTACGCAGCGGAATATTTAAAACAATAACAATCAAATACAAATCGCTATCAGTGGAAAACGATAGCTAGAGTACGATTTAAATCTAATTTCCACACTCTTTTGAAAACATAC
>BMAC01000236.1:1057308-1091503 GCA_014905375.1 Phtheirospermum japonicum
AGCATAATTCCGTAATTTTATAATTCCAGCTTGTTTTACCGCATTTTGATCTAAATTGATGCAAATAGGTGATGTTTCGTTGTTTTTCACCTTACAGCTAAGTAACCGGAAGAGTTTAGCGTGTAGAAGATGAAATTCGATATTCAAGAGTAGAAGAACAAGCTTTCCGGTGAAACGAGTAGCAAATGATCGAGAAATGGAGACCGACGCTCAGTCGCGTCGACTGACGCTACGTCGATGCTACGTCGACGCGAGCCATGGTCCGCTTCAGCCGATGCAAGGACGACGCTCTGCCGACGTGACGTTCTGAAGCGTCGACGTCGACGCACCAAGGTCGACGCAACGTCGACGCTAGCTGCTGAAGCGTCGATGTCGACTCACAACGTCGACGAACCTGCCAGCGACGCGTGCACCCTGCCGACCGCACATGCCGAGCGCTTCTGACCGAGACTGCCGACATCCGCCGAGCACCTGCTCGCGTCAGTCGACGCTCCGTCGACGCTACGTCGACGCGACGGCCCAGAATTCGGAAATTAGGGTTTCTTGTGCGGCAAGACTTGTTTTACTTATAAAAACCCTTCATATTTCGGGTTTTGAGAGAGGGCAACAACAGATACAACTATCCTAGGGTATTTTAGCATTCAAACAACAATAAATCCACATCTTATAACAAGATTTGGAGACGCGGATCAAGGATCGAAGTTCTACGCGACCGAAACACCGAATTCGCGCTCGAGAGTCAATCTTCAACCGATATCAGCGTTCAAACTCCAGAATAGCTGGAGCTTTCATTACTTTTCGTAGTTACAATAAGTACTCTAAACTTTTAGTTAATTTGCTAGTTAATTGCGTAGTTAAATTCTTAGTTTATTCTAGTTTCAATTAGTTTAATTGTTTCTTATGCTCGTGAGTTGGACAGTGATTAATTTAGCTTATTTATGCAAYTAGCTTATGCTCCGTTAATGCTCTTGGATTGGTATGATTYATTTGCTAGTGGTAATMTCTTTAATTCATGCATTAGTTACGTTAATTAGCCTTCAAACCTCGTAGTGTTAATCGATAATTTAGTCGTTACTCTTAGTTGTTAATTTAGAATAATTAGTTAAATAGCTTTAGTTCACTGCTTAATTCGTAATTGGTAATCTAGTTAAWGTAATTAGTTTAATTAGTTTAAATTATCATCTTAGTTTATAATGATCGAATCAATCTTTTCAAACCCCCAAATGTACATGTATGTTATTCGTAATTGAGAAAAACATTGATAAAACTGAACAGTTGTTTCCTCGAGAGATACGACTCGAGTCAAACTCATCACCCTACAGTTACCTCGTACACTTGCGAGCAAACTGACGTGCTTTTAAATTATTTAAACGGGGTGCACAAAAGTTTGAGTCACTAACATGCATGTCATGGAGTTTATAAATAGTGGATAGGAAGGTCTGAGCCACATCTATTGCTGTAAAGGGGTGGAATAGGGTTAGGAAATGTGCATACTTAGTGAACCGGTCAATAACCACTAGTATCACATTATTGCCATAGGACTTAGGCAAACCCTCAATGAAATCCATAGTAATGTGGGTCCAAGCCTGTTCTGGGATAGGTATGGGTTGGAGTAGGCCAAGGTAGGCTCCATACTCTGGTTTGGTCATCCTGCACACCTCACACCCTTGCACTGTATTAGTCACATCCCTCTTCATTCCAGGACAATAGAAAATCCTCTTAAGCCTCATATAGGTTCCTTGTATACCAGAATGTCCCCCAAAGCAGAAGAGTGCATAGCCCTGAGGATAGATTGCCTTAACTCATTGTCTGCCCCAACTGCCAACCTGTTCTTATATCTGAGTACTCCTTCCTTTAAGGTGAATTGAGGGTAGGATTTAGGGTCTATGGTGTTAGCACAAATGATTCTTGACATATAAGCATCCCCCCTTATAACTCTGCACCACTTTCTGCACCCATGTTAGAGTTACAGTAGATATAGCCTCACAACAACTTTCTATCAGGTTTAATCTGGACAAAGCATCAGCCACCCTATTGTCACTCCCTTTCTTGTATTCAATAACATAGTCTAGACCAAGGAGCTTGGTGATCCACCTCTGTTGAGTTGGTGTCATGATTTTCTGATCTAGTAAGTGTCTCAATGCCTGTTGATTAGTCCTTATGGTGAATCTATTACCCTGTAAATAGTGCTTCCACCTCTGTACTGCCATGAGAACTGCTAAAAACTCCCTTTCATAGACTGAAAGTGCCTGATTCCTAGGGCATAATATTTTACTCATGTAAGATATAGGCCTCCCCTCCTTCATCAATACAGCTCCAACTCTACTGCCACTGTCACCAGTCTCCAAAATAAATGTTTTCTTGAAATCAGGTAATGCCAATACTGGGGCACTTACCGTTGCATCTTTGAGATTATTGAAAGCCAAATCTTGTTGTTCACCCTATTAAAACTTTCCTTTCTTCAACATCTCAGTAAGTGGTATGCTCAGGATTCCATAACCCTTCAGAAATTTTCTATAGTACCTAGTTAGACCTAAAAATCCCCTTAGTTGTTTGATTGTAGTAGGTGCTGGCCACTGGACCATACTACTGATCTTATCTGGATCAGTGGATACTCCTTATTATGAAATGATATGGCCTAAGTACTCTATTTCTAACCTCCTAAAGCTGCATTTGCTCCTTTTAGCATACAGTTTGTTCTCCCTCAATTTGTGTAGGACTTGCCTCAAATGTTCCTTATGCTCATCAAGGGTCTGACTATAAACCAGAATGTCATCAAAAAATACAAGAACTGATTTCCTTAGGTAATCATTGAAAACCTGGTTCATTAGGGATTGAAAGGTTGCAGGTGTATTGCACAACCCAAAAGCATAACCAAGAACTCATAAAGACCATGGTGAGTTCTAAAGGTTGTGAGGAACCTATGCTCAGGCTTCATGAGAATTTGAAAGTATCCTGACCTTAAGTCAATCTTGGAAAAATACTTAGCTCCATGCAGTTCATCTAGTAACTCATCTATCACAGGAGTAGGGTAATCATGCTTAATTGTGAGCTGGTTGAGATACCTGTAATCCACACATAACCTCCAAGTAGAGTCCTTTTTCTTAACCAGAATGACAGGGGATGTAAATGGGTTTACTGTTCTGAATAACTCCACTCTCCAGCATTTCCTTGACAATTCTTTATATCTCATCCTTATGGTCATGGGTGGTCCTGTAAGGGTACTGGTGCTTAGGTGAGCTGTCAGGTTTTAACAAAATTTGATGTTCAATCCTCCTCTCTGGTGGCAACCCCTGTGGTTCAGCAAATACATCTTCATACTCATCCAATAGAAATCCCAATATAGAATTGTCCTCCTGATCTGTCTTCTGCATAGTGACCCAATACAATTCTTTTACCTCCTCCCCCTCATCTGACTGTATTAGTTTATACACGGAAGGTCCTGTAATAAGGTGGAGCTTAGGTTGGTTAGTAAGAGCATGCAACTTAACCCTCTTCCTCCCAGCATTGACTATAATTGTCATTTTCTCATAATCCAACTCTATAGGGGTACAAGTTTTGAGCCAATCTCCCCCTAAAATCAGATCATATCCCTCATGTTGTAATAGTCTCAGTGGGTAAGTGGATTCTTGACCTTACATATCCCATTGGAATTCCTCTGCCCTGTGTGAGCTGACCATCTTTTGACCATTAGCTACCTTTACAAGAATGGGCTTCACCCCTTCCAACTTACACCCCAGCTTCTTAGCAGTTTCTTCTTGCAATAAAATCAGGGTGCTTCCTAAATTAATAAGAATATGCAACTGATGACCACCACAATAGACCATCATCCTCATAGTAGTAGTTCCTGATTCCCATGAGAGGGTATTCAAGGTCATTTGAACTTCTTCCAAATCTGCAGGGGTTTCTCCTAATGGTTCTTGAGTGCCTTGCATGTTTGAGCACTGCAGCTCTTCCTCCTCAGTCATTATCATGTAGGTAATCCTATTTTTTCACCTGTGCCCATAGGAAAACTTCTCATCACAGTTGTAACATAGTCCCTTCTCCCTCCTAGCAGCCATTTCATTAGCAGTGAGTAGTTTGATAGGTCCCTTGTTTCCTTGAGGTGTAATTGTTTTGATGGGAGTGGCTTGAGCTGCCTCAACCCTGTTTTTAGAAGGGTAATAAGTTCCTTGATTCACCTTAGTGGCTCCTTTTACTTTCCTGGTGATGGCATCAAGTGTAAGTAGCTGTTTCCTACCTAATTCTATAGTATGCTGCAGAGTGTGTGGGTTAAACATGGTGATGAATGCCTGTAGTTCATCATTCAGTCCACTAACAAAACTAGCAATAAAGTACTCTTCAGAAAATTGCCCATGGTTGTCCATTAACATACATGACTTGAGCTCCTCAAACCTCTCAACATATTCTTCATAGTTGCCCTGGAATTTCAACTTATTAAACTCATCAATGATTTTAGATTCCTTTAATTCCTCAAACCTTGCAGATATCAAATCAATGAACTGAGCCTATGAAACATCTCCTAACCTGGTACCCCAATTCTGGTACCACAGGGCTGCCTTCCCCTCTAGATGCATAATAGCCAGGTTTACCCTCTATGGATCTGTTATGTTAGGGATTAGTTTGAAGTAGCTATTGCACCTCAATATCCAGGATCTTGCATTATTGCCATAAAAATGGGGAAAATCAATTTTGGGAATAGGGCTCATAACCTGACTGGTAGTGTTTTCTCTGTGCCTTGTAATAATTTTATTTCTGTGATTAATTCCTTCAAATGCAGGATGTGGTTGTGGCTCCCCCAGAATGGATTCTTCAGTATGTTTCCTCCCTTGATTTGGATTCTGCAGTTGAAGTTAAATAGATGCGAGGACTGTTGTCAACTGATCAAACCTGTTGTTGATCCCAGAGATCTGCTCCTTAATCTCAGCCATGATTTCTGTGATTTGTTCTTGCAGCTCATTGTTTGTGTTGGCCAATTGCTCCTGTAACTTGATCTCTGTTAGTTCCCTCTTTTTTGTTTCCATTTGGAGAGTTTGATATGTTTTTTCCTGTGCCTCTTGTAAATCCTTGAATCTTGTAATTTCTGCCATGCCCAGGAGTGTGCTCTGGATACCAGATGTTGTGTTTGCTTAATTTCTGGAACTGTGATGGATATTAAATTGTATATGATGATGAATTAGATGATACTTGGAGAGGAAGATAGGATAGAAGAGAGAGAAATGGGAGAGTTGAAAGATTAATTTTCCAAAACCTCCATTTCTGTTTCCTTTGTTTCCCTTAAATAAGGTACTCCCTCCGTCCCAAAATGATAGTCCTGCGGTTGATTTCACACAGATTAAGAAATTGGTAGTTTATATAGTTAAATCATTAATTTAGTTGGTGTTTTCCAATTATAACCTTCTTGAATTTATTAATGTCAATTAATTATTATAGAAATTAGTGTTGGAATTAATATATTTGTTATTGGAATTGTAAGAATTTATATTGTAATCATCAATTTTCAATTTACCATGTAGAAAACTAGTATTTCAAGAATATTAATTAAGGGTATGTGTGGAAATGAAAAATAATGATATGTTAAATATAGTAACTGGACTATCTTTATGGGACGGACGAAAATGGAATACTGGACTATCTTTTTGGGACGGAGGGAGTACATGTTACACCTAGCATTTTGGGACCACAATACAAGATTCCTTTTAACAAAATATATCCACATTTAATTTAAGAAAACTAATAATAGTAATGAGATTGTAAATGATGATAATTCCCCTTAGTTATCCTTCGTTTCTCGCCCAAGTCCGCCCTTGCCTGCCTATCCACGCGTACTCCACGTATCGCTCCCTCGGTGGTGACCGAACCCACTTCAACTCGGCCCGGGCTCGCATCTCCTTCTCAAATCAGATCCCCAATTCTATCATTGCAGTTAGGGTTCCTCTCAATTCCCCTTTCTTTTTGCTCTTCAACCCTTGAATACACAACAAGGAGCTCAGCACATAAGAGACGAAGTTCAATGATTAAGAGACGAGAATCAAGCTTTCCGGCGAAGAAGTAGCAAAAATTGGGAGTTAGCGATAACCCTTACTGCTACCATTACCGCTGAAGGTGGACAGAGAGCTCCCAGACCAAACTAATGGTAATCCTAATGGTACCTCTTTACCACTAGTTACACCATTAGGAAGTGATAGAGAGGTTTAGCGGTGTACTTAACAATTACGTTCTTACTGCTACCAACACCACTACGGATGGACAGAGACTACTCAAGGAGGGTTAGCGGTAACTCATACAGCTAAGTCTTACCGTTACTTGCCCAGAAATGTATTTTGCCCTAACTTGTTCTCCAAGACATGGGAAAGCTATATAAACCCCTCCTTAAATCCATCCCAAAACACATATATCACCACCCAAATCCTATTTCTGGTCTTAGACACCAAAACAACATACTTTTACATCCCATATCATAATAAAAGATCGAGATCGAAGATTCAAGAGTGACAAGTTCCAAGCTCCGTTCTTTAGTTAGTGATTCGATTTTCGGCCAAGATCTACGCGTTTTCTTTGGAATAGCTAGAGAATTTACTACACTTCTTAGTTCCAATAAGTATTCTAAACCTTTTTAATTGCTTTCTTAGTTTAATTAATGCGATTAGGTAATTACTTTTATTTATTGTTCTTGAGTTATTTTCATGCTACAAGCTTATTACTTTGGATATTAGATTCGTAATCTTTCATCTTAATATAGTTTATTTAATTCATGCTTAGTTGTTGAGATTTATTCTTGATATTATTGATTCTGTTTACATTTTGTTTATGATAATTGCTTACGTTCATGCTAGTTATTTTTGTTGAAGTTCTATGCTTTTGATTTCGTTATTGATATTTGGATCCGTACATGCTTTCGTTTGCTTGCTTTGATTCCCTTAAGATTAATTCATGCTATTTAGTTTTCATTAGTTAATTAGTTCAAGTTAACTAGTTTTCATTAATGTTATTACATTTTAAATTTTTAGATAATTAACACAAATAAAACCCCCAAATTGTACAAGTATTCGTGTTACTTTGTGATTAAACAAACATTTGAGATTCCGATTGCTTGTTCCTCGAGATTGACTCAGTTTAGCTTACCAACCTACATGCAAACTCGTACTCTTACGAGAGAGCTTTTGAATAATTGACAAAATATTTATAAAGTAGGAACACAAAAATTTGAATCAAAATTTTGGCGCCGTTGCCGGGGAACAAAAGCAAAGGTTTCAAAAACAAAAAAAGAAGAATAAAAATATTTGTTAGTATTATTTTCTATTCAACCGTCTATTTGTATAATTAGTTTCACCATTCGATACGTTTGATTTGTTGTTGAGTACATGCAAGGTAGAAGATCACTTCGACTCGAACTTGCACCATTCATAGATAACATTCATCGTTCCAATCAAGCAAGACCTCCTCATATTTCTGAAAGCGTTTCGTCTGTCACCACTGATTCTGTTTGTGACACAATTCTTGATACGATGTTAAGATGAGAAAATTATGTTCACAACGATAATGCAAATGATCAACCACCTAGAAACCCTCCTACCCGTATTATAAACGAATATGGAGTGAACCAATTCGCCCCGGAGGACCAGTACAACCTCGAGAATATTGGGAACATATCCAACGAAATATGATTGACCGGAATGAAGAACAAGGAGGAGGTGAAAACAAAAATCATCATCACTACTACCAAGATACTTATTCTGAGAGATCTGAGGTGAACTTTTATGTTCCTTTCAAAATTAAAATCCAGTTAAACAGTGCGTGTCTACGTTTGAAAAAGAGTTTAAGTTCGCCCACAAGAGAACGGGGTCACTTGTAGACTGGCAAGTTAACTCGCGTCGATCTCTCGAGGAAGACTAATCGGAAGTTATTTAAGTGTTTGCTTTCGAGAACGAGAAAATAACAAAAATACTACACTAAACACACGGACAAGGGAGTTTTGATTTGAGAACTTTTATATCTAAAAGTGATAATCTGTGCTATTAGCTATTTAAAAACAAATCTTGCATAGAAGGCGCCAATCTCTATGCAAGAACTTTAATTAAAGTTTTTAAAAGATTATTAAACAGGGGTCTAGGGCCTTGGACTCGTCTCCACGACGCTTAGGCATTTCATCGAACACTTAGCCTACGAGTTGGGGTTGTCAATCCCATTGTATAGATTAAACGCCCGATGATTTCAAGTGATGGTTCTAAATGATTCCTGGCACTAGACCCATGATTTCTAATCAACAACCATTGACAAAATCACTATCACAACCTCAAGACAACAACAAATCATGATTGCGTAAGATAGTTTAAACAAATAACATCCAAACATCCAAATTACGATAACATGAATCAACTAATTAACAATAATCAATTCAACAACAAATCGTTCACAAGGACTTAACCATAAACAATTCTACGAAATATCATAACATCCTAAATTACTATCTAACATGTATTACCAAACTAATCAACGAGATAAAGGTTTAGAGATTACTAAATCGTGAGAAAACTCTATCACGACACTACGATGAATCCTTGCTAAGTCCATCTATTCCGGGGATGAAATGAACCTCGCCAAATCCTGGAGGCTTGTCACAAACCTCCATCTACAGTGGTTGTCATGAACCAATCGAACTTCCTAACGAATTTGCCATAAGGGCTATAAGTCAAAGGTCGAGGAGTTGTCAATTCTCTCTTCCAATGATCCAGTCTAAGGATCCAAAGGGGATCCGAAAGCTGTCTAGTCGAAAGTCTGCCCTTCTCTGTGAAATTCTGAGTTTTAAAGGCTTCAAAAACCGTTTCATAACTGTCGAATCCCAAAAATCAGCATTTGTAACGTATACGTCCGATCGGACGGAAGTGTCTGTCCTCATGTTCAATCGGACACTGGTCTTATCCGATCGGATGGAAGTGTCTGCCAGTTAGTCCGATCGGAGATTCAAGACATCCGATCGGACCAGTGTTCTTTTGGCTGTTTTGAGCGCTGAATCCTTTGTCTTCATCTCTCGGTTTTTCCAAGTGGCTCAGCTGTAAGAGAAAAACAAGAAAAATGGTCCAAAATGACCAGTTATTGGATGGAAAGTCGAAAAGTTAAGCCTAAAAGAATGCAAAAACATGCAAAATAGCTTATTCTTAACCTAAGAAGACGATAAAACAACTCAAACATGACTCAAAATATCTAAAGATTCGTGACAAATACGTACGAATCAAGATCTTATCTCGGAGATGAACAAATTGACGACTGGCTCGTTAACCAAAACAACAACTACAATGAGAGACATGAGTATGATAGAAACTACGTAAGGCCAAATAACCGAGAGAGACATCCTAGGGGGCGCGCGAACCAAGACAACGAGAATTTATGACTCCTCAGGTTGGCCCTTATAGTTCTGCTATTGTGTTGGGAAGAACTGCAAGAGACTTTGAGCTTAAACCTCACATAATCAATAACCTTCCGACATTTCATGTTCTCGCCAATGAAGACACATTAGCTTTTCTTAAAGAATTTTGTGCCGAAGTAAGTAGAATCCCATCTCCGGGACTTCGTCATGAAGACCTTCAAATGGTGTGTTTTCCAAGTTGCCTGAATGATAAAGCTAAATCTTGGCTACTCTCATTAGAACCAAGATCACTGACCGACTGGGATATGGTTAGCGATAAGTTCATAAATAGTACCACTCAGCTCAAACGACGGGCCATATCAGGAGACAAATTGCCAATTTTGTCCAGCAGGATGGAGAGTTATTACACTCCGAACATTACAAATCATTGTTGCAAGCTTTCGCACATCACCACTCTCCAGGGATGGTAAATCAATTTTTCTATGAAGGGTTATTGGACTCCTACAAAAACCAAGTTGAGACAGCTGCTGGAGGAGATTTTGGGTACTTGACCGCTACGGAAGCTAAGCAGTTGTTCAAGAAGATGAGTGAGAAATCTAGGCAGACGAGTTCTAGACCACAAAAGACAAGAGTTAACGAGGTGTCTAAAGTACCAAACGACGAGGAAAATACTCCTTCAAGATCCAAGAAATGTGTAATCGATGCGAGGAGCAAGGGCATCTAGTGGATGTGTGCAAGATGGTATATTATGACGAGTGCGAAGCCGAGGAGCATGCCATTAAAGAACAGATGTGTCATCATAAATTTCCACTTCCTGAGCACCAACCCACAAACAAATTTCAAGCGCAATTTAATTCTCCTTATTTAAAATGGGGTCCTGGAAACACACATCACACTCCTACACAAACTGATTCACAACCAACACCACCACCCCCACCAAACAAATATCCAACGACTGGACCAACAACTATTCCAGTTCAACCAAACGATCAACAGTTAATTTGGTAACAAAACCAAGTCACTCAAATGATTCAAAGTCGATACGGGCTTGCATAATTAACTACGCAAGTATATAAGCAGGGAGATGTGTTGAATGACCTCTCCAAAAGTGTAAAAAAATGAGAGATGATGATGGGCCAAATGGCGGCGTCTATATGGTGAAATCAGAAAATGAGAAAGGCAAATTCCCCAGTCAACCCGAGCAAGCTTCAGCTGTTCACATTTTGCGAAGTGGAAAGAAGATAGATAATGGATTAGAGATAGACAAGGAAGAGGGAGAAGTGGATGAAATTCCAACTACGGTCTCAACTAAGAAGGACGACTCTAAACCAGTGGACCAAATGCATAAGTCACCAAATCTATATATTTCAGGATCATTGAAGGGGAAATTTCTGAAACAAGTCCCCACTCTAACGACAATTGACGATCCCACCAAGTCTTCGACCCTGCAACCGAAACAATCAACGACCACGATTCGTGACAAGGTTCCTTTTCCAAGTCGTCTACACCCAACCAAAGAAAATAATAAATTAATGGAACTCTACAATTTGCTGAAGAATGTCAACATTAACCTTCCTCTCTTAGATGTAATCAAGACAATGCCAGCATACATTAAATTCTTCAAGGAGTTAGCCTCAAGGGAAAGACGGCTGGCAACCACACGACGAGTAGAATTAACCAAGGAGGTGAGCGCCATATGCAAGGGTCCTTTACCCCGAAAGTAAAAAGACCCAGGAAGTTTTTGCATAACTATTGCCTTAGGGAATGGGCAAACATCACGTGGAATGCTTGACCTTAGTGCAGGAATAAATTTGATGTCGTATTCACTATATAAAGAATTTGACCTTGGTACTATGAAGCCGACTACGATGCGACTACAATTGGCAGATCGATTGACCAGAAAACCTCTTGGCATCGTTGAATATGTATTAGTGCAAGTCGGAGAGCTTGTAATTCCAGTTGATTTTGTTATACTTGATGTATTCCAAAAGAAGGTACGGAGCACACTATTTTGCTAGGCTGGCCATTCATGTCCACTTCTCATACACTAATTGATGTACACAAATGGAGAATGAATTTATCCGTTCTGGGTGAGTTAGTGATGTTTTCGCTTAAAGATATTCAAAACATTCCCTCTCCATTCATGCACGATGATTTTTCTTTTATTGATCCTATTGCATCTTGCATCCACGAGCTTAAGGGGATTACTATGTTAGATGAGTTAAGCATCGAGGACGACGCAAAATTTTTGAGCAGGGTGGCAGAAATATTGGAAATTGATTTGAACGAAATCACTGAAGATTATGAAGGATTCAAAGATTTTGATGAAGAATTGTGTGAAGTAGCTAACGCACTGAGCTCGAGCCAAAAGTTGAATTAAAACCACTACCAAAACACTTGAAGTACATTTTCTTTGAGCCCAACGAATCAAAACTCGTCATCGTATATTCGGCTTTGGTGGAACATGAGGAAAGAGAACTGATTTCGGTGCTGAGTATCAGCGACATCAAGGGGATAAGCCCTGTTACTTGTATGCATCGAACCGAGCTAGAACCTGATGCAAGACCTGTAAGAGACATCCAAAAAAGACTGACGCCAAGGCTTTATGAAGTAGTCAAGAAAGAAATTTTGAAGCTTAAAGATGAAGGGATTATTTTTGTTATCTCTGACAGTAACTGGGTGAGCCCAATCTATGTGGTTCCGAAGAAAGGTGGCATCACCATAACCAAAAATGAAAAAGTCGAGATAGTTCCAACTCGACTGACTACTAGATGGCAGCCATTCGTAAAGACCACTTTCCTTTGCCGTTCATAGACCAACTTCCCGACAAACTTGCCGGACATGAAATTCTATTGATTTTTGGATGGCCTTTCGGGCTATTACCAAGTAGCCATTGCTCCGAAAGATCAAAGTAAGACGACATTCACATGCCCTTTTGGCACACTTTCTTTTCGACCAGTGCATGCTTTCCATTTTTACTAATTTCATTGATGACTTCCTTGAGGTACTTATGGATGATTTTTCGATTTTTGGTTTGTCTTTCGAGAAATTTTTATCTAATTTATTTAAGGTTTAGAGCGTTGCATTAAGAAGAATCTTGCGTTGAGTTGGGAGAAATCCCATTTTATGGTAAAAAGTGGTACTGTTTTAGGTCATGTTATTTGTAATAGGGGGTTGGAAGTTGGCAAAGCTAAAATTGACGTTATTGAAACTCTTCCTCCCCCTCGTGATGTGAAAGGTATTAGGATTTTTCTTGGTCATGCAGGTTTTTATAGATGCTTTATTAAATATTTTTCAAAAATTAGTCATCCACTTTGTAAACTCTTGACTTAGACACTCCTTTTGTTTTTAATGAAGAATGTATGAATGCGTTAAATGAGCTCAAAGAGAGCCTTACTTCTGCTCCTATAGTTGTTGCCCCTGATCGGACTTTACCTTTTGAAATAATGTGTGATGCTTCAAATGAAGCGGTGGGGCCTGTTCTAGGACAATGTGTGGATAAGTTGCTTAGGGTTATTTATTACGCAAGTTACATGTTAAACGATGCCCAACGTAACTACACCACGAATGAAAAAGAATTATTAGCAGTTGTATTTTCACTTGAAAAATTTAGACCTTATATAGTTGGAGCGAAAGTAATTGTACATATGGATTGTGCTGCATTGCGTCATTTATTTTCTAAGCCTTAAAACAAACTACGTCTGATTAGATGGATCTTATTACTCCAAGAATTTGACGTAGAAAAAATGACAGATGAGGATGTGAAAACATTGTAGCTGACCAGTTTTCTAGGATGATAACGGAGGAAAATGAAAGTGAAAAATTTATGATTAATGATTTATTGCCATATGAGAAGGCGTACACTCTTGAGCAATTAATTACTCCTTAGTATGCTGATATTGTGAATTATCCTGCTTGCAATATTATACCTAACCACCTATCCTACCAAGAAAGAAAGAGACTTTTAAATAAATGCAGGGATTATTTTTGGGACGATCCTTATTTATTCAAACGCTGCAAAGATGGGCTAAACAGAAGATGCGTTCCAAATGATGAAATGTGCATGATCATGGAGGGCATTTCAGAGCTCAAAAGACAACATTTAAGGTACTTCAAGATGGATTCTATTGGCCGAGTTTATTTGCTGATGCATATGGATATTGCAAAACATGCAACAACTGCCAACGAACTGGCAACATAGGAAAACGAGATGAGATGCCACAAGTGCCCAATCAAGTTGTAGGAGTTTTTGATGTATGGGGATAGATTTCATGGGGCCTTTTCCCAAAAGCGGAGACTTCAAGTATATCCTAGTAGGAGTCGATTATGTATTCAAGTGGGTGGAGGCAATCCCCGCGCGAAGAGCAAATGCGGAGATCGTACTTAAGTTCTTACAAGAAAACATTTTTAGTAGATTCAGAGTGCCAAAAATATTTATAAGTGATGGAGGAAGCCATTTTTGCAACCGAGCCTTCGATAAGTTGATGACGAAATATGGAGTCCGTCACATGGTAGCTACACCATACCACCCTCAAACTTCTGGACAAGTCGAAACGAGCAATCGTCAACTGAAAGCTATCCTCGAGAAAATGGTTGGACCAAATCAGAAAGATTGGGCAGTTAAACTTATTGATGCATTATGGGCTTATAGAACAGCTTATAAAACAGTGCTTTGAATGAGCCTTTCCGACTCATCTACGGAAAATCATGTCATCTGCCTGTTGAGATAGAGCACCGAGCAACTTGGGTCATCCACAAACTAAATATGAACTGCGATGAAGCAGGCGAGTATAGGGAATTAGAATTGACCAAGCTCGAAGAAATTAGAAACAAATCCTATGATGATGCTTGGAGGCAAAAGAAGATAACAAAGATGTGCCACGATCAAAAACTTGTTAATAAACGATTGGAGGTAGGTAAATTAGATTTGGTCTATAATTCTCGATTAAAGCTCTTTCCAGGTAAGCTTAAGTCAAGATGGAGTGGTCCATATATGATCAAAGAAATCAATGAATTCAGAGCGGTCACTCTGTATGATGAGAAAAGGAATGCAACATTTCAAGCTGTATCATGATGGAATAGCAGCGAATCAAGATTGTGAAGTGCTGAAGTTGGTGGACCCACCTCCAGCTACAAATTGATTGCTAAAATTCACGTCGAGCAAGCAACGTTAAAAGATGCACTTCTTAGGAGGCAACCCAAGCACTTGTATCATTTTCTTTCTTTTTAATTTTCTTTTTGAACATCCCTTTATTTTATTTATAATCGAGTCTATGCCGTGGTACGTTTACGCGATGTTGATGTGCAGAAAAAGTTTAATATACGCCTAATCTGGGAATCTAGCGGTTACCTAGCGGTAACCACTAGTACAAAAACAGGATTTAAGAACAGGGATTTAAGAACGCCTCAGGAGATGGCGTTCTTAAATGTCAGGCGGTGGCATTTTTGTAATAAAAGTGTCACATACGAGAACGTCTTTTTCAAAGACGTTCTGGTATACTGGATATCCAGAACGTCGTTAAAAAGACGTTCTCGTATGTTAGATATCCAGAACGTTGTTAAAAACGACGTTCTCGTATGTTAAATATCGAGAACGTCTTTAAAAACGACGTTCTTGTATTTTAAATATCAAAACGTCTTTAAAAACGATGTTCTGGAAAGTATTATTCATAACGTCTTAAAAAAGGTGTTCTCATATGTCATATTATTTTTGGATTAAAATATACTTATAAAATCAATTTTTCTTAATTAAAAAAAAACCCTTTATCCTACCCAGCCCTTCCTCTCTGCCGATCTCGTCTCTGCCATTCCCTTTCCACCAGCAAAAAATTCTTCCAATCACCACCACCAACTGCAATAATCAACCGAAATCCAAACCAGAAGCTATAATTCTTCCACAATCTCCTCCGATTCAACCCCCACCGCCGGTAACCTAAAAAATGTAAAAACCCTCTCAACTCCTCCACTCCGATGCTTTCGATCTTTCACCGGTGGCTCTGTTTCCGTCGTCCTCACACGAAGAGAAGAAAGACAGAAGCGAGGTGAGGAAAACAAGCAAGGCTCCTACGGCGGCCGAAAAACCTGCGACTGTGCCTAATCCACATATCTGCCTTTCTCCTCTGCTCGCCGATTCAACCCCTCCCACCATTCCCAACCACCACACCGGCTGTCATCTTCCAATAGCCACCACCAGCTGCATAACCAAGATCCCATTGTTCCGACACCACCTCCTCTTTCGTAAATTAGGGTTTCTGTTCATTGGAGGGAAATCTACTCAACTTCTTCTCGATCGAAGCTAAAATAACATAGATAACACATGGCGAAGATGAAGCCGGGCAAAAAGGACCTCGATCCTGACACTATCAAAGGCACCAACAAAGTTGTCTGACGTATTTTGCACTTCACTCTCGCTCTTCTTTACTTATTTTATTTTATAATTTTAATTCATTGAAAAATGGTTTACTTGTGTTTGAGCTCCCATTTCAAATTAAGTGGAAAATGTCATTTCGGGTTGATTATTCGAAGTTGAAATGGCTTGAGATCTTGTCTATCAGCTGCTATAGATTTTCTTGCTTGTTACATAATTTGTGCTGATAGTTACTAGCCAGTAAACGTGTTCCATTTTGATTCAGTCCCTCCTGGTCTCAATTTTGCTTTTAATTTCTGTTCGTAGGTCTGAAAAATGGGTCAATCACTCTGTTGTGTTCAAGTCGATCAGTCAACCGTTGCTATGAAAGATTCCTATTTTGTCTTTGGATATGATGATACTGGACTTGCTTTTCCGTGATTCACGGCTTTATTTATTGGGTMATTCTTTTCCTTTTACAGGYTGGTGGTGTTGGTTAYRTTTTTGGTGGTTTTGTCAATATTATCCCGCACGTGTATACCTTGGTTTCTTAAGTTGATGATTAGCCTATCCTCACAGGTGACTTTGTGTTTGAGCAGTAAGACGTGCACGTTGTTTTCTGGTGTTTGACTTTGGTCCTCTAATCTTTSCAGMCTAATGAACTCTATTAAYTRGCTTCTGTGGCTACTGCTTRCTAGTTGTTTGGGTTCGTCYGACTCCCCAATTAATGTCACTAATCTGCTATGATGAAATTTTAAATTGTTCTTTGGGCTCAAGTTTTCTGTAGCTTCTTTAATTTGAACACAAATTCTTATATATTGCCTTTTGTTACATTTTTAACAATTTCTTCCTACAGTCACTTGTACTGACAGTATGCCCTTCTATGCATATTATAGTTTTGTTGTATTTAACTTATCATTTTCCTCATTTTTAGTGTAGTGACAAATTGGGCCTGAGCCTTGAATTGGGTTCCTTTGCTGCTGGAGACATGATATCAACAACTGATCTTGCTCAGCATACTCTTGAACAGGTACTTTTTTCTATATTTAATATAGTTCTAGTATTTTATACTTTCGCCCCTTCTATTGTGGTCAAAGAGTTCTTGTGTGCCAAAGAGCATGCAATTTGTAAATCACATACAAATATACATTTTTAGCATTTTTAATTTTAAAACATAAGTCAGTCTTTTTGTAAATAGATTGAACCTCAAATGTATTGTTGTAATTATTTATTATTTCCCCTCTACAATTTGAATGTTAACTATGTGTAAAAATCAATGAATTCAATCAATATGAATAAAAAAGACTTTTTTTTTCTTTTTGTAGGATTTCTACAATTTCCTCTTGGATTCGGGGATGGACCCCGTGTCCGCGATAGCTTCGGAATTATCACAAAGAATCTCGATCAAACAGTACTCTAGATATTTGAATTCTTTGAGATCCACTCCTGGTGGTGATGGTGATCAAACCGCTAGCTCTTACCGTTAGCATGTTGGGTGCAACGATGATGATCAAACCGCTAAACTACCGCTAGCTGGAAACGGAAGGGTTTAACGGTGCAACTAGCAGCCATTCTAACCATTAAGTCACCGCTAGGGAGTACCATGGAGTTTAACGGTACGTCTAGCAGTAACCCTTACTGCTAGAGTAACCGTTATCGTGACCGACTTTGCAGAATTTAGAAAGAATCTGACTGCGATTTTTGGGAATTTTAATCCCACCAGGTAAATAAATTTCTTGTATTATTTTGCACGAGTTTCGGCTAAGTTTTAAGTCTAGATCATTACCTTAAGAGAGTTCTAAATTGACTAGGTAAGTTTAATATCTCCTACCTTAATTAAAACTGGGAAAGATCTAGGACTCCTATTTTGAAGAGCCAATAATTCCTATATAAACTACACCATAGACACCCTATATTTCACAATTCTCTTTAATTCTAAACCTCCCCACACACAAGACTATCTTTTCCAACACCATGAATAAAATTCCACAAGCCACCAACAATCACGAACGCGGGTGGATCCTAATAAGGGAGCACGAGGAAGAGATGCCAAAGATGCAAAGCGAAATCAAAAAGGTGAAAGATACAAACAATGGCTTCCAACTAGACGAAACCAATACCACCTTAAAGATCGGCTCACTAGAAGATAGCTTGAAGAAAGCGGAGGAGGTGAATGCGGGGTTAAGGAACACAATTTCCCAACTAACGGGGGCAAATAAGAAACTAAAGGAAGCAAAGCATAGCCTCGAGCGTAGCCTCGCACAAGGGATGGGGGAACCCAGTAAGCATAACGAGGCCATTGTAGAGATTCAAGATCAAATCATCATGGCTAGAGAAGAGATTGGGAAGCTGACAACTCAAAATACGAATTTTTTGGAACGAAGATTCTTTTGCAAACGAAGTTTCCATGTGGCAAAAGCGTTAGAAGAAAAGGAGGCCGAATTGGTTGAAGAATCAGGAGAAGGTCTCGACCTCCTGCACGAGAACTACGAGATTCGAGGAGAAAATTTTACATTCCAACGCCGAGTCAACGAGTTGGAAGCCCAAATTCGGAACCTTGAGGAAGGCAACGCGGTGCACGAGTGGAACATAGGATATTGGAAGCAACGTCTGGAAGAGGCTAACAATAAAATTGACGAGCTCGAGAACATGCACTATAGACCAAACTCCCCTTGACCTTTAGGACGTTTCAATTAGTTAATTATTTATGCAATATTTAAGTTTTTTATTAAGTTATTATAGAGTCATAGGATTGTTATCCTATTCTATCTAGTTTTAGTTATCACAATTTCAATTTTATTTAATTCCATTATCTAAGTTTCACGAGTCAGCATTAATAAAATTTTATTCTAGTACGTTTTTGTCTTTACTATTATTTTTACTTTAATTTTTATGTTTGGACGTTTTTAATTTTTCTTGTGAGATTGTGCAATTTTTCCATTTTAACGGTGACATAGCGGTAAGCCTTACCGCTAGAATCTTTGTTAGTCACTAGTAGAGATTCTAGCGGTATTGGCTAGCGGTTACCCTTACCGCTACACCTTACTACTAACTTATTAAAAGCCCGGCCCGAAGTAAGTATAAATCAGAAATTTTTACGGTTAATCATTATTTCACAAACCGTTAGAACCAGAGCATACCGCTGCCGATTTGAAGAGGATCATGGCTACCCAGTCGAATCAACGTTAAGTTCGAGCGAAATCGATCAAACATCCAACACCGAACGCACAAAGGCGGAGCCGCTGCCGATTCTGTTTTCAAACTCCGAATATCGTGTTTTGGGGTAAGCGTGGCTGAACTTCATCCTCTTTGAAGTGTATGGTTGGGTTTGCAGGAGGATTGAGTAGTTTGTTAGGATTATTGGACCAATTTTGGTTATGAAAGCCGAATTTTGCAGTTGAAACCCGCTAGTGGTAACAGTAACGATACCAGTGACCGCTAGTGTACCGCTACAACTTAGCGGTAAAAGGTAACAGTTAGGCTTACCGCTAGGCCTAACCTCTAAGTATTCTGCCGATTCAGAATTTTCGATAGTTGAGAGCCGTTTCTGAGGTCGCATTTCGACCACAGTTGTAGTATGACAATTTGATTCTGACACCATGGCCTCTTCATCGAACAATGTTAGGAGAAATGTGCAATGAATGATTAGATCACGGTTCAAGGTTTACAACGATGAAGTCGACCTTTATAATTCCTTGTTGGGTCGGTAAATTATCAATCCGGTGGTCATCGACATTGATTACTCGATGAATCAAGTATCCCAAGGCGACCCGTTCGCCGAGAGATTCGTGGGGTTTATTAATAACCTTAAAAGCATCTAGTGAGCTTGGATTCGAGTCCCGACCTACGAGAAAATGATGCTCGGGTTTTACACTTCGTTCGAAATCATAGATTCGGGGGTCAAGAGTATAATATCACCCCTGATATGATCAAGACCGTTGCAATGCTGATTCGGGGGTCAAGAGTATAATATTACCCCTGATATGATCACGACCATATTTGGTTTTGAAGTCCGACTAACGCTTGGTGAACGAGTCTATCATTATAACGAGTAGGAGTTTTGGGCGGAGATTTCGTATCCGGGCAATGACAGGAGGAGTCAATACCCCCTCACGATGGTGAAGGATAATACGTTGTACGCCGCGTATCAGTTTTTGGCCCGATGTGTGATCGGGAAGGAGGAGCCGACTTTGATTAGAAGGGACGAGCTGTATGGCCTGTGGTGTATGACGAAGGGGAAGCTTGTCCAAATCTACCCCTTTATAATTAAGTACTTGAAGAGCGTGAAGAAGATAAGAACCGAGGGATTTTCAACACGGGCATTGCCGAGGTATGCGGGTACGCACCGAGGGACGACGACATCGCGCATGCTTATCAGCCACTACCACTTTTTTGGCGTATGGTTCGAGTCCCCGGGCGACCGAGAGGGGAGAGACGGGCAATAACACAGTTATGGGTGAGTGACGAAGAAGAAGAAGAAGAGGAAGTAGAAGAAAAAGAGGACGATGGCGAGGATGAGGCTCGCGAGGAGCCGCAGGTAGCCGATGAGAGAGTTGCTGGGCATCATGATGGGCCCACGTTTGGATCGACCGGGGAGTCGTCATAGTGGGGTCGGCCCGAGTTCGACGCCTACTTATCTGATTACAGGGAGTTCAAGTTGAATATCTATGACCGACTCTTCGTCATCGAGTACGATGCCTAAGCAGCAAAGACGGGTGCACGCATCGCCTTTGAAGAAGCTCGTGAGGCGAACAAGAATGCACGATTGGCAGTCATGCAGGCGAGGAGAGGGCATAGGGAAGCCCGGTTCGCCCGTGAGGAGGCTCGCCGAGGTAGAGAGGTGAGCGAGGCCAACAAGGACATGCTGACCGACTTCACAACCGATTTTGCCCGTTTTATGAGATGATGGCCTCTTGCTCCACCACCTAATGATGCCTCGTGGAAGTGATTTTATGAATGTTTTTCTTTTATGTTGGTCAATGATTTTATTTTCCTGCACTTTTTATTATTGTTTTCTTTGTTATTTTTGTATTTCGGAGTTTTTGTTAAGGGACAATTGAAACCACGAGATTCGAGACGATGGCCAATTGCACAACTTCGACATGAGACCTCGACTTTTAAGTTTTCAGGGAAGTTTCTCTTTTCCTTACCTCATTTATTTTTAATTTTGCTTATGGCAATCCGGAGATTGCCAATTTTTGAGGGAGGGGGAGGGTCGAGTATGATTTGTAATGTGTTATTTGTGCAAATTTAATTCTTATGGCATGTTATAATTAGTAACTTCTCATGTTTAATTGCTATTTCTGTGCTAAATTGTGTTTGTATGGCTTGCCTGTCGAAGTTAACCACGTATGATTTGATGTTCTTGTCTTTGAGCGTGTATAAGTGCATAATTTTTCAAAAATTATTCTTTATATACTGTAAAATGGTATTTGGATGTAAATGATTTCGCAAAACCTAAACAACAACATCAATTCAAAACTTTTCGTGCAAACGCCAGTGAGTAGCCTGAGTGTTTATCGTCATTGCATGTACTTGAGTGAGTTATGTTTTGAGATCTCTTTGAAATCACTGTGTGTAGTTAGCTTTGAACATGTTGTTAAGGCACAAAAAAAAACCTTATTCCGGTCATATCCATATATATTAGCCAATTTAAATTACGATTGAGCCAATCATAGCCGAATAATCCATTTTTTATAGCCATGAGTGTTTTTTTTAGTCTCCTACGATCATTAAAAGCGTGGGGTAGGAGTTAGTTATTTTTATTGGTTATGTGTGTTTTGAAAATTTTATCAGGGATCTGTTATTTTATAATAATATCAAGGACCATCATCTTCAAAAAAGAAATAAAAAATAATAATAATAAAAAAAGAGAGAAAAAGACCCCATAAAAAGAATAAAAGGGGAACAAAATAAAATAAGGATGGTGATTCTAGTTGAGTAGTTGCCTATGCTTATAAAGGCTTGCGTTTAATGTTGAATTTCTTATGAAGCCGAATGTTTAAGAGGCAAGAAATGTGTTTGAAAAAGAGAAGCGTATCATAAGCTTCTACGTTGTTTAAGTGGTTCGTGCGAAAATCGGTTTACGGTTTGCGAGTTGAGAAATAGCCTAAATTTAAAGGCAACGTTATGAGTGTTAAGTGAGGTTTCGTTTGAATGAGGTGATGCACATTGCTTCGTGATTATATTAGGTTGAGTGAGTTATTGATCATGTTAGATCGTGAGTTAGCCACATGATTATATATTCCATACCTGTCCAAAGAGCCTACATTACAACCCGAAAAGACCTTTTTCCGATTCTTTGTTGGTTACACACTTAAATGCAATGGAGAAGTTTTCGATTTTCATTGCTTGTTTATTGTGCTTATATTTGATGATTTGAGTGTAAACACGTCCCTATAAAAAATTCTTGAGTGCTTGAGCATACATTTATATATTACCCTTCGTGAGGAAGCATGATTTTGTTTTTGGAGTGACAATGTAATAATGGTTGAGCATTTGAGGTTGTGTTACAATTACCTATATTTTCAAAATTATCTATGTAGAACAACACGACTCATTGCTTGGATTTATTTTCAGGCTGGTTATTCTTTGAATGTATCGTTTGTTCGAGGACAAACAAAACAATAAAGTGTGGGGTAGTTGATTAACGCATATTTGCCCTTATTTTAATTAGTAATTTAGTTATTTCTTTCTTATTGTTTTTGGTATAAGTTGGGTAGATTAACCTTAATTTCGTAATTTTATACTTCCAGCTTATTTTACCACATTATGATCTAAATTGATGCAAATAAGTGATTATTCTCTATTTTGAATCTTATAGCTAATTAACCGGAGGATCTCAACGCATAAGAGACGAAGTTCAATGATTAAGAGATGAGAATCGAGCTTTCCGGCGAAGAATTAGCAAAAATTAGGAGTTAGCGGTAACCCTTACCGCTACCATTACCGCTGAAGGTGGACAGAGAGCTGATTAACGTAGATTTGTCCTTATTTTATTAGTATGTTAGTTCGTTTTTCTATTTGTTTTTGGTATAAGTTGGATGATTTAAGCTTAATTTCGTATTTTTATAGTTCAACTTATTTTACCGTATTTTGATCGTAATTGATGCAAATAGGTGATATTACATTATTTTTCACCTTACAGCTAAGTAACTGGAAGAGTTCAGCGCGTAATAGACGAAGTTCGAAGTTCAAGAATAGGAGAACAAAGCTTTCCGGTGAACGAGTAGCAAAAAGATCGAGAAACTGAGACAAACTCTCTGTTGCGTCGATGCTCCGTCGACGCGAGGCCTGATCCGCGACGATCGATGCACAGCCGACGTGACTTTCTGAAGCGTTGATACAAGACCGTGACAGCCAACGCACCTGCCCAGTCGACGCCGAGCACCTAGGCAGCGTCGACGCCGAGCGCCAGCATGCGTCGGTCGACGCACCGTCGACGTGGCTGCCCAGATTTGCGAATTTAGGGTTTCTTGTGCGCCAAGACTTGTTATATCTATAAATACCCTTCATATTTCGGTTTTTTGAGAGACACACGACTATCTTAGGTTATTTTAGTTTAGAATAAACATATTTTCACATCTTATAACAAGATTCGAAGACCGAGATCAAGGATCGAAGAACAACGAGTCCGAAACATCAAACTCAAGTTCGGGATCCAATATTCGCCCAAGATCAACGTTCAACTCCAGAATAGCTGGAGATTTTCATTGCTTTTACTAGTTCCAACAAGTATTCTAAACTCTTAGTTAATTTCTTAGTTAATTATTTAGTTAAATTCTTAGTTAATTCTAGAACTAGTTTAATTAGTTTAATCATTTCATGCTTGGATATTGGATTTATTTAGTTTATTTATGCGAGTTGATTTATGCTTAATTAATGGTTCTTAGATTCGTATGATACAATTGATTCATGGTAGTTTATTATATTCATGTTCTTAGATTCATTAATTAGATCTTAGTAGCATTTGATTGATAATTTAATTATTGCTCGTAGTTGATAATATAGTTTAGAATATTTAGTTTAATTATACTTAGTTTAATTACTGCTTTAGTTTATAATGATCAATTCAAAATCTTTTAAATCCCTAAATGTACATGTATTTTATTTTAGTTAGTAAATTGAGAAAAACGTCATAAAAATCGAACAGTTGTTTCCTCGAAAGAGACGACTCGAGTCAAACTCATCGCCCTACAAGTTCCTCGTACTCTTGCAAGCAAACTTACGTTCTTTAATTTAAATATCTATAATTGGGGTGCACAAAAGTTTGGTTCAAAAATTTGGCGCCGTTGCCGGGGAAGCAACGAGTAGGAATTAAGGATGTTTTTCATTTTATTTTTTATTTAGTCGTTGTTTTTATAGTTGCACTGGGTTTGGATTTTGCCATTTGGTACGTTGATTGGTTGTCGAGTTTATGCAAGGTAGACAATCACTTCAACGCGATTCTGCACCATTCTTTGACGACATCCATCGTGCGAATCCAGCAAGACAAAGACCCGAACCAATTTCCGAGAGCGATTCTTCTTTAGACATGAATTTTGTGTGCGACGAGATTCCCGAATCCATGGCGAGACGATCTAATCATGGAGGCGGCCATGATGAGTTGTTCGATGCATTAAACAATGAGTTACCTTTACAACCTCCACAAAGACGTCAGGGAGATTATGGAAGCGAGCCGCGATACCTTGGAGGTCACAATCAACCACCAAACAATCGGGCCCCACTACAACTAAGACAAGGAAATAGAGGAAGGAATGCTCAACATGACGAGGAAGTGTTTGAAGATTATCCTGACAGACCAATCCCTCGACGAGAGTTTGTAGATGAATGGTTCGATGACCAAGATTACGAAGTAGATTATGAGGCTATTTATCATAGAGAGAGAGCACCGAGGCGCCCCCTAGCACCTCGACAACAAAATCTGGCACGCCCGAAGGTTGTGCGTTATGGGTCTGCTATTATTCTTGGACCAACTTCGAGGGAAGTGGAGATTAAACCACATCAATTGAATTTACTCCCAACTTTCCATGGAGGTGCCCATGAAGATCCTTTGGCATTTTTAAACTACCTTATTGATGAAGTAGGCAAATTTGTAGGTCATGGCCTTATCCGGGAGGAGATGCAAATGATTTGCTTCCCCTATAGCATGAAGGACAAGGCGAAGACATGGTTACTATTCTTAGAACCAAGATCATTAACTGATTGGGAGATGATAAGCGAGAAGTTCCTCAATCAATATTATTCAGCACAAATAACGGGGCAACTTCGGAGGCAGATTGTTAACTTCGAACAAGTGGAGGGAGAATTATTTCATGAAACATGGGAGCATTACAAAACACTTTTATAAGCGTGCCCCCATCATAGCTACTCCCCTGAGATAATTAATCAGTTTTTCTTTGATGGTTTGTCGCCCATGGGGAAAAGTCAAGTAGAGATAGCGGTAGGAGGAGATTTTGGAGATTTAATGGCCCGCGAGGCACAACGAGTATTGGAGAAACAGAGCGAGAAATCTAGACAAACCATTTCTCGGTCTAATAAATTAAAAGTTAATGAGATGTCCGTCCCTGATCCTGATTTAGATGATGGTAAATTAGTCAAAGCGAAGTGTGAGGAGATATTTGATGAGACACTGGCAGCTTGGAAGGCCGAGCGAGCGAGCAAGGCCTCTTCAAGGAAGGCTGCTGCGACGTGTCACCAATGCGGATCTCCCAAACATTTAGCCAATATGTGCCTGTTCAACAATGAACAACGAGGGGATGTCAATGCCATCCAGTATTATTCGAACCAACAACATTCAGGGAAGAGACTACCACATACGCAAGCACCACAACTACCACCTCCGAATACTTTCCAAGTGCAAGGGCAAACACCTACTACAGTTCAGTCAACTGATCAACTTTTAGTCTGGCAGCAAAACCAAGTCACCGAAACTATTCGGAACTGAGACGGCCTCACACATGTTCAGGAGGAAATGAAGGGAGTTCGAGGTGAAATGAAAGAAGTTCGAGACGATATGAAAGAATTGAGAACGATGATGACTGAAATGGCCAAGAGCACTCTTGAAAATTCATCAGGACTAAGAAGATTGGAGATGATGGTAGGACAATTGGCAACTGACATGGCGTCATTGAAGAAGGAGAAAAATACTTTTCCAAGCCAAACAGAACACGCCTCGGCTATTCATGTGCTGAGAAGCGGAAAAGTAGTGGATAACGGCATCGAGCTAGAAAAGGAGAATGACGAGGAAGAAGCCGAAACCCAACCACAAGTAGATGCAACCAATTCGGACGATCTAATGCATAAATCTTCAACTCCGAATATTCCGGGGCCATTGAAGAAAAAGAACTCGACAGCAACTGAAGATCCCATCGATTCCTTAAATGCACCACCGAAGAAGTTGACTGTTTATGATCATGTTCCTTTCCCAAGTCATCTACGTCCGGCCAAGGAGAATAAAATATTCATGGATCTATATAACTTATTGAAAAATGTCAATGTTAACCTCCCCTTGATAGAGGTGATAAAGACAATGCTAGCATTTGTGAAGTTTTTTAAGGAGTTAGCATCAAAGGAAAGGCGTTTGGCTGCAAATCAACATGTGGCTTTGATAAAGGAGGTTAGTGACATATTTAAGATACCATTGCCACCCAAAGAGAAGGATCCCGGGAGTTTTCGCATAACTATTTCTCTCGAGAGTGGACAAACGGCAAGGGGGATGCTTGACCTTGGAACTAGCATAAATTTGATGCCCCACTCAATTTATTAGAAGTTTGACCTAGGACCGCTGAAACCGACAACGATGAGGTTACAATTGGCGGATAGAACGATAAGGCTACCTTTGGGGATTGTGGAGGATGTCTTAGTACAAGTAGACAAGCTAGTAGTGCCGGTTGACTTTGTCATTATGGATGTTGGTGACGTAAAAAGCGAGAACCGAGAACACACCATTTTGTTAGGATGTCCATTCATGTCTACAATGTGCACGGTGATCGACGTAAACAAGGGAAGGGCGACCATGTCCATTTTAGGCGAAACGGTGACGTTTTCACTTCAAGATATTCACAAGACTCCTGCACCATTTATAAAAGATGAATGTTCTAATGTTGATTTAGTAGATTCTTGCGTGAATGAACTCCTGAGCATCGGCACGATTGAAGAGTTTGATAATGTAGAGGCATTTGAGGATGGATTGCCCATGAAGTTTAACGTGCCTGAAAATAAGCCAAAGGTGGAGTTGAGACCACAACGAGATCGTTCGAAGTTTGCGCCAAGAGAAGAGACGAAGCCACCGCATTATCATTCAAGATGTGTTTCCCTCGACCCCTATAAGAATTTTAAACGTACGAAGAAAAAGGGCGAGGCTAATAGCATGGATTGGACAAAGAAGAAGTCGAACGAAGTTTTTAACGAGAAGGTCAAGGTTGGTCAACTAGTGCTATATAATTCCGATCGTAAGTTTGACCCAACCAATTTTAAAGTTGCATGGAGTAGACCATTTTTAATAGAGGAGTTGGATGAGTATGGAGTTTCCACTCTATACGATGAGAGTGCAAATACGGGATTCCAAGTCCACAAGCACCGACTTAAGCCTTATTATGAGAAATATATGAAGAGCCGAGATAGAAGCAAGAAGGATTTCGTGGACCCACCACGAGCTAAGGTTTGATCAAGAAAGTTACATCGAGCATATGACGTTAAATGTTGCGCTTCTTGGGAGACAACCCAAACATTCGTTAGTTTTCATTTTCTTTAATTTTCTTTTGATTTTGATTTTTATTTATTTTATTTTTGTCTTTTTATATTGTGTCAATTGCCGTGGTATGTTTATGTGTGTGTTGATGTGCAGAAAATACGATAAATCGCTTATTCTGGAAAATGGTTATATACGGTATCTCGCTACCGCAAGGCCTTACCGCTAGTTCCATTCAAGGCGTTAACGATGATGATCAATCATGAAACCTACCGCTAACCGCAGCAATCAGGGATAACGAAGAGCTTACCGCTAGTAGCGTCCGCCGTCTAAATTATTTTTATGAATTTCATTTTCATCGAACGAGATCGCAATTCGACCCAAGTTAGCCACAGTACGGCAACCTTTTGATGAGCTGCAACCCAGCCATTGACGACGTTGAGCCGCAATCCGGCCATTTCAAACCCCAAAAGACGTGCCACCGGGCACTTGCGTGTAGCAATTGATCGCAATTATGGTTTGTTTGCTTGTTTTGTTCACTTTTATTTTTATAGGTTTGTTCATGACAATCCAATCATGTGGTCTGAGACTAAGTATAATTGCACAAGCATTTTTGGAAAGACTCGACCATCGAATTTTCAGGGATGTTTTCTTGTCTCCCTTGCTCTTATTTTCTTTTATATTTATGACAATCAGGAGATTGCCAAGTTTTTAGGGAGGGGGGTGGTTGAGTGTGGTTAGTGAAATTTGATGTCTTTGTTTTGAAATGCATAAATTTTTAACGTGATTGATCACTATTCCCATGCTAAATTGTGTTTGTATGGCTTGCCTGTCGAAGTTGACTATGTGTGATTTGAGGTTCATGTCTTTTGAGCGTGCATCAGTGCCTAAAATTTCTAAATTTTTATTATTATTTATTGTAAAATGGTACTTGGACGCAATTGATTTCGCAAAACCTTAAAAGCAGCGTCAATTAAAAAAAAATTCATGCAAAAAGCCTGTGAGTAGCCTGAGTGATTATCATCTTTGCATGTACTTGAATAAGTTTTGATTTGATATCTCTTTGAAACTGCTGTGTGTAGTCGACTTTGAAAATGAGGTTAAGGCACAGAAAAGACCCTATTGCGGCCATATTCATATATTTTAGCCACTATAAATTCCGAATGAGCCAATCATAGCCAAATAATCCATGCCTATAGCCATGAGTGTTTTTGAGACGACCCCTACAACCCATTAAAAGCGTGGGGTAGGAGTTCGTATTTTTATTGGTTATTTGAGTTTTGAAAATTTTTATTAGGAATTTATTATTTTGTAAGTAAGGACCACCATCATAAAAAATATATATATATAAAAGAAAATATAGAATAAAAAAAGAGAAGAAACCCATAAAAAGAATAAAAGGGATAAAAAAAAGAAAATAAAAGGATGGTGAGTCTAGTGAATTGTTTTAATCATTGCCTATGCGCTTTATTAAGGCTTGAGTTTTATGGTTTATTTTATGAAGCCTTATTTTTAAGGGGCAAAAGAGTTGTATAAGAAGCACGTTATAAGCTTCAATTGTTCTTAAGTGGTTTTGAGCTTACAGTCGGTTTACGAGTTTCGAGTTGAGGAATAGCCTAATTTCAAGGCTACGTTATGAGAGTTAAGTGAGGTTTTTATTTTTGAGCGAGGTGAAGCAATTTGCTTCTTGATCAGATTAGGTTGAGTGAGCGATTTAGCCACACGACTTATATATTACACACCCGTCTAAAGAGCCTTACATTACAACCCGTAAAGACCTTACCGATTCTTAGTTTGATAATACACTTAATTTGCGATTGAGAAGAGATTGATTTTCCGTGCTTATTTACTGTGCATGTGATTGTATGATTTGAGTGTATACACATCCCATGCAGCATTGCTTGAGTACTTTTGAGCGAACACCCATATATATTTCCCTTTTGAGAGGATGCATGAATTTAATTTTGAAGCAACAATATAATATAGGTGGAGTGTTTGGCGTCGCGTGACTTGTACCTATATTTTCGAAATTACGTATGTAGCATAGCACGACTCTTTGCTTGAACTGATTTTCATTCTAGTTATACTTTGAACTTATCATTTGTTCGAGGACGAACAAACCAATTAAGCGTGGGGTAGTTGATTAATGTAGATTTATCCTTATTTTACTAGTATGTTAGTTCGTTTTTCTATTTATTTTTGGTATAAGTTGGATGATTTAAGCGTAATTCCGTATTTTTATAGTTCAGCTTACTTTACCGTATTTTGATCATAATTGATGCAAATAGGTGATATTACATTATTTTTCACCTTACAGCTAAGTAACCGGAAGAGTTCAGCGCGTAATAGATGAAGTTTGATGTTCAAGAATAGGAGAACGAGCTTTTTGGTGAACGAGTAGCAAAAAGATCGAGAAACTGAGACATACTCTCTGTTGCGTCGATCGACGTGAGCGTCGATGCTCCGTCGACGTGAGGCCTGATCTGCGACGATCGACGCACAACCGACGCAACATTTTGAAGTGTCGATCCTAGACGCGTCGGTCGATGTAAGGCCGGCGTGACTTTTTGAAGCATCGATTCAAGACCGCGACAGCCGATGCACCTGCCCAGTCGATGCCGAGCACCCAGGCAGTGTTGACGCCGAGCGCCAGCATGCGTCAGTCGACGCACCATTGACGTGGCTGCCCAGATTTGCGAATTTAGGGTTTCTTGTGCGCCAAGACTTGTTATATCTATAAATACCCTTCATATTTCGGTTTTTTGAGAGACACACGACTATCTTAGGTTATTTTAGTTTAGAATAAACAAATTTTCAAATCTTATAACAAGACTCGAAGACCGAGATCAAGGATCGAAGAACAACGAGTCCGAAACATCAAATTCACGTTCGGGATCCAATCTTCGCCCAAGATCAACGTTCAACTCCGGAATAGCTGGAGATTTTCATTGCTTTTACTAGTTCCAATAAGTATTCTAAACTCTTAGTTAATTATTTAGTTAAATTCTTAGTTAATTCTAGAACTAGTTTAATTAGTTTAATCGTTTCATGCTTGGATATTGGATTTATTTAGTTTATTTATGCGAGTTGATTTGTGCTTAATTAATGGTTCTTAGATTCGTACGATACAATTGCTTCATGGTAGTTTCTTATATTCATGTTCTTAGATTCGTTAATTAGATCTTAGTAGCGTTTGATTGATAATTTAATTATTGCTCGTAGTTGATAATATAGTTTAGAATAATTAGTTTAATTATCCTTAGTTTAGTTACTGCTTTAGTTTATAATGATCAATTCAAAATCTTTTAAATCCCCAAATGTACATGTATTTTATTTTTGTTAGTAAATTGAGAAAAACGTCCTAATAGTCGAACAGTTGTTTCCTCGAAAGATACGACTCGATTCAAACTCATCGCCCTACAAGTTCCTCGTACTCTTGCGAGCAAACTTACGTGCTTTAATTTAAATATCTATAATTGGGGTGCACAAAATTTTTGTTCAAGAGCTCCCAGACCAAACTAACGGTACCTCTTTACCGCTAGTTACACCGTTAGGAAGTGACAGAGAGGTTTAGCGGTGTACTTAACGATTACGTTCTTACCACCGCTATGGATGGACAGAGACTATTCAAGGAGGGTTAACGGTATAGTTAGCGGTAACTCATACCGCTAAGTCTTACCGTTACTTGCCCAGAAACGCGTTTTGTCCTAACTTGTACTCCAAGACATGGGAAAACTATATAAACCCTTCCTTAAACCCGTCCCAAAACACACATATCACCACCCTAATCCTATTTTTGGTCCTTAGACACCAAAACAACATACTTTTAAATCCCACATCATAATAAAAGATCGAGATCGAAGATTCAATAGTCACAAGTTCCAAACTCCGTTCTTTAGTTCGTGATTCAATTTTCGACCAAGATCTACGCGTTTTCTTCGGAATAGCTGGAGAATTTACTACACTTCTTAGTTCCAATAAGTATTCTAAACCCTTTAAATTGCTTTCTTAGTTTAATTCATGCGATTAGGTAATTACTTTTATTTATTGTTCTTGAGTTATTTTCTTGCTACAAGCTTATTACTTTGGATATTGGATTCGTAATCTTTTATCTTAATTTAGTTTACTTAATTCATGCTTAGTTGTTGAGATTTATTCTTGATATTATTGATTCCGTTTACGTTTCATTTATGATAATTGCTTACGTTCATGCTAGTTATTTTCGTTGAAGTTCTATGCTTTTAATTTCGTATTGATATTTGGATTCGTACATGCTTTCATTTGCTTGCTTTGATTTCATTAAGATTAATTATTGCTATTTAGTTTTGTTAGTTAATTAGTTCAAGTTAACTAGTTTTCATTAATGTTATTGCGTTTTAAATTCTTAGATAATTAACACAAACAAACCCCCCAAATTATACAAGTATTCGTGTTACTTTGTGATTAAACAAAGATTTGAGATTCCGATTGCTTGTTTCTCGAGATCGACTCAGTTTAGCTTACCAACCTACATGCAAACTCGTACTCTTGCGAGCGAGATTTTGAATAATTGACAAATATTTATAAAGTAGGAACACAAAAGTTCGAATATATTTTCAACGGACAAGTAACTCGTTGTACTTTCCTGTTGACAAGTACCCCTTCATTATCATTAGATTGTGTAATAATCCAATCGCATCCACTCATTTAAGTATAACTGAAAAATCCACTTACACACCGTTGTACTATTTATTTTGAAGTATTTTATATTATTTTAATAATAAAATTAGCAAAATAATATTAATTAAAATATTAGTTAGAATGCCAATTTTCAATTAAATTTCCAAAAGTACAAAAAAGCCCGAAACTATATATTCCTAAGATTTTACCCAAACCCTAATTCAAATATAGGGCTTTAGATTCAGGCCTCATCGGCCACCACCGTCGGTGCCAAACTTTGCCTCGTGAAGAGACAAAGTTGCTGGCAGCAACGGCCCACCAGAAAAACTCTCGGAGTAGTTAGGATCAGAATCCACTCCGATGTAGCAATTCCGGCAGCAGAGCTGCCTGGTTAGTGGGGAATCACCGTCCTAGTTTAAAGTCCAAGGGAAGCAATGGCAGACCGTGCGCAACAAATAAAAATAGCAAACAATTAAGAGATCATCTTTAGATCTACTTCCTACGTCCTTGCACTCAATTGCTGGATATTCATTTTGAAGATCAAAGATTGCAAAATTCGTTGAGTTTGACTCAGCATTGATCCACTGTCCATTGTGTTATTGCTTGTCCACTTGATCTTTTTACTTATTGATTATGTCAATTTCATATGTTCTAGTTTTTCTTAGTAGCTTAAAAACATGAATTCAGCGCTTTGAATTTGCTTTCTTTAGTGGTGTTTCGAATTTTGGATGGTGGTTCTTCATGAGTGGTTGCCAGACGTTCTGGATAACCGTGGTCGTGGCCGATTTTGGACAGCCATTTTCATTTTTTTTAATAATTTAATCAAATTAATAAATAATTAAATAATAATTAAACATCTGGTAATTTTATTTACACTTAATTTTATTTAAAATATATAATATACAAAGGACATATTAGACATTTTCAAATTAATATTAATAATTAAATGAATAAATATAAATTTCAATTTGACACATGACAGTCATTTAATAGGATGAACTGACTAAAATGCCTTTTCATTTAATAATAAAAAATAACTCACCTACAACTCTCCTCCAACCAATTTTCTAATAAGCTCCAATGTCAGAATATTTCTTACTTTCAATGCTCCAAACATAAACTCACAATGTCCTTTGTATTTGGCTATTAACCGTTGCGATGTATAGATTTTCCTAAAAAAAATGTCGTGTGAAGGTGGTGAAAATAATGTCTTGTGAAGTCTCGTGGTGGTGGGGGAACTGGTTTGTTTTGGTGGTGCAATTCGTAGCAGAGTGGTGACAAGGAAGGAACTACGTAAATCATTCAACATACTTTTGCATCTTTTTTTTCTTGAAGTTTATTATCTCGAAATTGGCTTATTTGAAGTAGTTATGCTTGTTCAATGATGCGCCTATTTTTAGTCTATAAATTGTGTGTTGTGAAGTTTTTTGGCACCTCCCAGTAAGGAGTTAACATATTTTAGGCAATTCCTAGTATAGTTGTCATCTTTTTTTAGCAATTCCCGGTATGGTGGGCATCTTTTTAGGTCAAATCTCGGTATGGTGTTCATTTGCTTAGTAGTTTCATGGCATGGTTCCAGTTCCCGATATCCTGTTCTATGGAGATTCTCGGCTCTTATTTATTGAAAACTTTCATATACCGAGAACTCTCATATACCAGTATCTTGCCATATATAGGGAACTCATTCAATTCCCAATATATGACAGGATATCGAGAATTGATCAATACTAGGAATTGTATTTTATATATATATATATATATATATATATATATATATATATATATATATATATATATATATATATAGAGAGAGAGAGAGAGAGAGAGAGAGAGAGAGAGAGAGAGGTGGGTTCAAATGAGAACAATGTCATTATATGTGAACCTGCGAACTAGTGCTTTTATTATATACCAGCAGTGCTTTTATTATACAATCACAGTGCTTTATTGATATTTTAGTTATATACACCAACAATTCTTTTATTAGACAATCCTAATACTTTTAATCAAATAAGAAAATACACAAAAAATCTGATCCATCCATTTAATTAGATCTAAGACCCATAATCCCTAGGTTCACATATAAAGACATGGTTCTCATTTGAACCTAATCCTATATATATATATATACATA
>BMAC01000236.1:1097328-1113062 GCA_014905375.1 Phtheirospermum japonicum
TCTTTACCCTCCCCATAATTATGGCTCTGTTGTCTTGGGGAGCATTGAAGCTTGCTTCTCTAGAGTTTTCTTGGTCATCAATATGACTTGTCTCTAATAGAACCAATCTAGTTCTCTAAACAATAAAGATTTCATAATATTTTCCACAAAAAAGATCAAGTGGGGCCAAAAAGTCCCCAAACCAAGAAAGGGAATGGGACACTTTTGAATCACTTCCCATTCTCTCTTAAATAAAGAAAGATCGCCCTTGAGCTCTAGGTCGGTCGGTTGGGTCTTTCCTATTTATTTTGTTCCTGCCACGAGAAAGATGCATATAAGAGGTATGCCCAGTGCACCGAGAATCTGTTGAGAGTTTGTCCCGGTAGGGAACTGTACGATCTTTTACCCTATTATATTGAATAAAAAAAGGGTTGGTGATACGACTCCCTATTGTTTGATTTAATATTGACGGGGGACGAGCCCTGACTTTCATAGGTCCTTGGTTTAACCTCCCATGGGATAAAAAGAGTTATAGAAGCCCTTCTATATGATTTATCATGTGAGAAGACCTTCGTAATCATTGGCAAAGATATTAATAGATATCAGTAGTTGTCTGGTTGTATCTAAACAATAAATTCCAAAGGAAAATCCACCTAAGATCAAATATTTCGAGCCGACTTCCATGGAAAAAAATCATAAACTTTGAGCCTCAATAGCTAAATACGTGGAAATTAAATCATAAGCCATGATTATAAGAGCATACTAATAGTAGGAACTGGAATTAATACCATGAATTCAAAAGCATTAATCCTCTCTTGTTCGAAAGAATCGAAACACGTTGAGATGGTAAATAAATAGGCAATAGTTAAGAGAGGTGTGCCGTTAGAAAAGTAGAAGCAAGGTTATTAGATACCTCCAGGAAGCCCGTCTAAAACCACACGTGCAATTTTACCTGCATGTGGCTTGTCTGTGAAAACCTATGTTCGGTCCTCCAAGGCTTATTAGATCTCTCTTCAACCTGTTCATGTCTAGATCGATCAGTTTCAGGTCAAATGTGAAGAACTTGAAGATTCCAAATATGGAAAGAACCTACACCTAATGGCTTAAACCATTGTTCCTATTTCCCCGTTGACCCATCATGAAAAATGTAAGTGGTCCAAGGAAATCAAAGGCCCGCTTCCATGATTTCAACTATATGGAATCTCAAGATATCATAATATCTTATATAATCATGATTCAATTCAGGATTTGCCCACTATGAGTATGAGTTTACTGCATTTATAAATATATATTACAGTATATTTGTGTCTCTGTTACAACACGATAAAAAAACTACATAGCATATAATTTGTGTAAGTAAGAAAAAAGCGACTAAGTGCGGATAACCAACTTACGACTCCTCCTTTTATTTGCTCTAAGCATTATTTCTTTACTTAAATACATCAGTTAGTAAACCCACTCTAATGAGTTATCTTCTTCCTACCTTCAAAACTCTATTGAGGTGAGCTATGAAGATTGTTGTTTTAAAAAAGTTTTTCAATCTTTCCTATGGTGCATCAAATCCTATGCATCATCCATGTGATGAGGAACTTGAGGGGGCAAGTCATCTTGTGGTTGGGTTGTTTAAACAAGCTGCATATAGTTTCAAAGAGAATGAATGTCAAAGTAAGATGAAGCATTTATTGGAACTCTCTCTTGGCACAACAAAAAAAAAGGAAAATGCCTATGGACTTTACCAATGAGTCTTTTCCATCGGTATTAACAATTGAATTATCGACAGAGTTGGTTTTATTGACGAAATTTAATATTTGTCGGTAAATTACCGATAAAACTTTAAAAAGTTAGTAAATTACAAATGGGTTTTAATCTCTAGGTAATTACTGATGGATATTAAACTCCATAAGTATTTACATATGGATAGGTACCAATGGATTAAATCCCGTTAGTAAATTACATATTTATAATTTTTTTAGTCTTTTTTAGTTTTTATTTATGTAGTATAAATATATATAATATAGTTTTCAATGCATATAAATTAATTATAATACACTTTTATACACTGATATATTTAAATATAATTATTTATAAATATAATATATATTAAATATTATTTTTTAGTAACAATACCATTTTTTGTATTCTTTTAACTTATTATTGTATAAATATATTATTTATTATTATAATTAAATATATGATATAATATTCAATAAATACTATATGATTATTTATAATTTGAATAATAATAATGTATAATTATTTATAGAAATAATTTGTATGTCTCTCTAACTTATATATCTAATAAATATAAAAATACAAAATATACTAATTTTTGTTCCCATTTCTAGATTTTTATTAGTTGATGTCTAAATATATTTAATATAATTTTAAATACATATTATATAATCTTTATAAACTTTTAATAATATATATTTATATTATTATTTTTTTATAAATATAATATATAATAAAGATTTTATTTTTCGATAACAGTATAAATTTTTGTATTTTTTTCAGAATTTTTATTTATTATTGTCTAAATATATTATTATTATTATTATTATTATTATTATTATAGTTTAATATATATATATATAATAAACTTTAATATATATTATATAATTGTAACATACTTAAATAATAATTTATATTTAGATTATATTAATTTATAAATATAATTCATAACTTTAGCTATCATACCTAGTTTGTACATATTTGTGTGTGATTTCCATGTGTTTTGTGTCTTGTCATGTGTGCTTTAGTCGGGTTTTAGTCGTATTTTATCCATTTTTTCATTATTTTATGTTTCCATAACGTTTGTCGTCATTTTAGTATTTTTCGTATTTTGCTTTTCTTTGTTTTAGGGTAGTCGATCAAGCCTAAGGGCATTCCTGAGGATCACAACTGGCTCAATTTGACAAAAATACGACTCGGACTCACGAAGCACAACCACCGATCGACACGCCGTCGACGCCCAATCGACACGGCGTTGATGCCTAATCGAAGTGCCATCGATGAACCATCGACTGGGCCATTTTCAAGCATCGGTGGTCAGACCATTTTAGAAAAATAACTATTTTAACCACACTTTCACCCCTATAAATATAACATCTCTTCTTAGAAATAAGATTTCTTAAACTCCTTAGGGTTTGACAACCCAAGATTGTTCTTCATTTCTCTTCATTTTCTTCATTCAAATTCCAGTTTTTTTTTTTGCTTTTAGTAGAATATAGATTTTTACACATTGCTCGGATGTTGGACATATATTAGTCTCAATTCGCGTATTTCTTATTTGAAGATGAAACTCTCCAATTTTAATCGATAAACTTTCAATTTATTTTCTTTAGTTATTCTAAATTTGTGTTTGCTTTGATTATGTGTTTTTGTGGGATTTGTGATGTTATTGTTTTGATAGTTCATTACTTTCAATTTCTCGTGATTTTAGGTGTTTGATTCTCATAAATTCATATGAAAATAATTGTTGTTCTTAAAAGTTCATTTTCCACTGTTGCTTTCATCCAAGCTTTTTATTCAATCATGTTCATGTTTATTTTATATTTTTCTTATTGGGTTTGTTGATGATTGTTGGTTAGAGTTCTCAGGTCTAGTGCTTGGATGACTTTGGAACCATCAATTGGAATTGTTGGGTGTTTAATACACAAGCTAAGATTGACAATCCCAACTCGTAGATTAAGTATTCGATGAAATGACAATTGATCGTGGAGATGATTCTAGAGCCCTAAATCCTAATTTTATTAATCTTTTTAAAGTTTTTGATTTCATTGCTCGTTATTTAAATCACCAACTTAGATATTACAACTTTAAAACCAAAATTTGACCGTGTGTTTAGAATAACTTTTCGTTGTATTCTCATTTGTGAGTCAAACACAAAAATTGCCTCCGATTAGTCTTCCTTGAGAAATTCGACTTGAGTCAAGATTAGCACTTCCAATTGCTCCATTCTCTTGCAGATGATCTTTTCTAAAATAAAAAGTAAGTGTAAAAAGCTCAATTTAATATCTAATAAATATAAAATGCAAAACATCTTACATCTACCTTGGTTTGCCCAGCGGCAAGGCTCTCCCTCTTTACCGCTAACAGGTAATGGGTTCACTTCCCCTTGCATCCATTTGGGGGGAATTAAAGGGTTTATGTAATGAAAGGGGTGTTAATTGAAAGCAGAACCTCGGGAAAGGGGTGATTTTGTCGATAATCGTGTTAGGTTATGTAATGAAAAGAGGTGTTAATTGAAAGCAGAACCTTTAAAGAACCATCAATTTAAGTTCAAAGATAGATTTGAGGAAGAACCATAAATTTAAAGTCAAAGATAGATTTGAGGTGCATGTAGTTGATATAATTTCAAGGGCTTGTATGTGTTGTCAATTTGGTCATTTATTGATTTCTTGTATGCACGTAACTACAGCTGATAGGCGAGCTTTTTAAGTCTATTAATTTTTTACCAATTTCATGTGATGTTTGTTCATGCCCTGCCTTTTTTTAATCTCCTATGTAATTTGGGCGATCTAGTCATGCCTCCTAAGCATTTGGGATGTCCCTGATGAGGTGAGTTTGTGATATATCTACCTCTAGAGAACCCAAAATAAGCGGGGAGACCAAAAATGACTAGGCCTTCATCTGGACCGGAAGGGGGTTCTAATTCTACACATAAGGCACGAGTATTAAAAAGGTGTGGGGTTATGGACATAATTGTGTCATTTACACCATTTGCATAGAAATGTTTGATCCAAAACTAGAGTAATTGCAAGATTCGTTGTAGAATAGAAAGCGTCGTGGCCCTAAAAGACATAGTATTTTCTAGGCGCTCTACCACATAAAAACAAAATACCTACATCTACCTCAGTCCGACATGCCTGATGATGAGAATATCTTCAGTTAGTGCCTTTGAGAAGTTGTTAAGGTGATGGAATTGGAGTATTTATTAACGTTAATTCAAGTTTTGTGTTACAAGTGTGTTGTAACGAGATTATTAATTATGAGTGTTTATGTTAGTGGTGTCAGAAGGGTTTATTATCGATGTTTTAAGTGGTGTGTTTGAAACATTTTGTGATTAAAAAGTTAATGGTCTTATCGTTTTGTTTGTAATGTTATTGAATCCCAACATTTTCTTCTTAGTTTCACTACCCTATTATAATGTTGAATTTTTAAAAGCATTCGATACAATTGCACACCATGTACTAAAAATTTAAAAAATTATATATATTATTTTTAATGTTCCATTGAAATTACATTATTATAGAAATTGACTGTACAACTACAATGAAATGAAAATAACAATTAGAGTACTCCTTTGTTAAATTTATGATTACAATCAGAAGGGTGATTTTCCAATAAGGTTGTGGTATTGACAAACATAATTCAATAAATTTCATTGAATACCCATTCCATCAGACCGAACATGGGTGCTCATTTTTCAGGTATGATGAAGTCAACTTAACATCTCCTACCATGTCATTCTAAAAATACACAAGCCATTTTGGCGCTTGAAATTTGTTGGTTTCGCTATCCCAAATGGATTGATTGTCATACAACATCATATGCAAATGCTTGTATCATTTTTCAAGAAGTTCAACACGGGCGGTTATTTTATACATGGTGAAATGTTTTCTGAATATGACATTATTTTTGTCCACATAATCCACGTGATATTGTTATGTAATCATGTTCTATATTTATAGAATCCATTGTGCTTCCTCTCACGAATCTCGTCAATAAGCACATTGTTCATATAGATGCTCCACCAGGTTAAATTTTTATCATAAAAAATGGTATCTTCTTCAAAATCAAATTTGATGAATTGTTAAGTTGATGGGAACTCTTTTTTTTTTTTGATCAGGATGGCAAGAAAATAGTTTGTAAGTGAGTTGTGATTAGGACAATCTATTACAATATTCTAAGTTTATAGGTCTACAATTTTTCTAAGATAGTTGTACCAATTGTGTAGTCTTGTCACAAATAAAGTTGAAAATAGTCGTATTCACATGTGGTTATGTCACAGCTAAAGCTGAAAAATATATGGATTAATATGTAGTCTTGTTACCTCTGAAGCGAATCATTCAGCAACATGCCCTACTACACTAAATTCAATATGAAATTGCATGGGAATCTTGTGACAACATTTTGCGTTGGTTCATTAAAAGTGTAATGAATACAAAGTTAAATGTAGTGGCAAATAATATGATAAAATAAATAAAAAAGATTACAAATATAATCATTACACATTCCAGTAAGGTGCACAATGAAACCGAGGTCATCCTCATCCCATCTTATTACAGATTAATCTTAAAAGTGTAATGAATACAAACTTAAATATATTAGCAAATAATATGATAAAATAAAGAAAGAATATTGCAAATAAAATCATTACACATTTCAGTAGAGGTGCACAATGAAACAGAGGTCACCCCCATCCCATCTTATTACACATTTCAGCATATAATAAATTTAAAATCCAAACATTACAAATACTAACACATCAGTACTTTTCATTTCAGTAACACAATGAAAATGCTTCATACCCATCCCATTTTAAGAGTGGCCACTAGGTTTGGAACAACCAGTTGTGCAACCGAGAAATCTTTAATGAAAAGTTCTTTTAATTTCTTTGACATTGGTGTCTCGTAGAATAAGTAGTTCATGTGGGACGGTGGATCACCATCAACCTTTATCAATAAACAAGTAGTGAGTGATGTATATAATTTATACATATATATATACATTCATAGTTATAGATAGAGGGAGTCTCACTTTACATTGACATAATGGTCGCATACGTTATCCACACAGAAACTATTTGTAGTTATGATCTCAAACAACTCATGCACTATGAACCAACTCAATGAAATAATTGTACCTTACTTCAAATTGATCGATAATTTCGCTCACTTTCAATAATAGTAGATTTCAATCTATAACACTTCCAAAGTAGGACTCTTGCGTGCACAACACTCCAGATTTTCAAACCGTTTTTGCTCCCCCACCCCTCAACACTTTTTTTCTGAGAAATTAAAATATCTAGAAGGAATAATTCCGTGGACACGATCCATGGGTGTTTATTAGAATTATATTAATCATTTGGAAATTGATTTACATTAGAATGGTTCTTAGCATGATCAAATTAAATCATTAACCTTAATATTTTACACACAAAAATATGGTAATTAGATATGGTATTCTTGATGCTTTTTTTTGGTAGATTTTCTGTATATATATCTAGAAGTGAGAATATATGTCTTTGTATTGTCTATTCACTTGAATAGTATTAATAGATGGAATATTAATAAATATGTACCGTTATGTAGTGATAACCTGAGTTCCTGAGTTCTTGATATCCCCTAATTCGAGTTCTTAATATCTAGAGTTCCCGAGTTCTCTATGTGTTGTCTTATCACTGTATATTTCTGATGGGTAAAAGTAAATTACCAAGGAATCCACCAATTCTAATGTCACAAGAGACTGACTACATGGAAGTTCTACGAAAAGAGTCGAATAGTAACAATAACTGTAGAAAACTAAATATAACTGTACCATTGTGTAGTGATTTTCCGTGTTTCCGATATTAATTAACAATTGTACTAATGTGTGGTCTTGTCACTAGTAGATTTCATAGGGGTAAAAGTAATTACCCGGGAAACCACTAATTCTAATGCTACAAGAGACTAAATGCATTGAAATTCAATAAAGGGAGGAGAACGGTAATAATGACTGAAAAAAGTAAATATAGTTGAACAAATGTGTAGTGATTTCCCAAGTTCCTGGTATCAATTAACAATTGTACCAATGTCCAGTCTTGTCATGGTAGATTTCAAAGGGGAAAAGTGAATTACCCAAGAATCCACCAAGTTCTAATGCCAAAAGAGGATGACTACATCAAGATTCTACAAAGTAATAAAATAGGAACAATGATTAAACAAATTAAATACAATTGTACTAATATGTAGTGATTTCATGAGTTTCCAATATGAATTAACAGTGATACCAATGTCTAGTCTTGTCATGGCAGATTTTAGAGGGGAAAAAGTGAATTACCTGAATTTTATTATTTCACGAGACATTCTCTTTACAAATATTAAAACACATTTGAGAAGTTATCAAAAAGTCTATTTTAAATACTAATTTTTTATTCAAAAAATAAAAGGCTGATGGTTGACTACTTTTATGATGAGAACCAACCTGACCTTCCTCGTGTACGTAGGATTATTAATAATTAAAATAATCTAGAGAGCACTAAGTGGACCCAAAGATGGAAGAAACTCAACTGTAGTTTCTAATCATTGAGAAAGACAGTGCTGCTGAAGCATAAAATATACTTCATTTCTGCTTTGTGGTCCAATCTTCTTCCAATGACATCAATGACAGGGTATGTGAACTTGAAGGATGGATTAGGCGTTTCAATGAACTGATCCATATCCCATAGGTTTAGTTTAGAATAGAAATGTCAAACTGATATTTGGGTGTCACAACGTCAGGAAGAAGTTGTTACTTATAAAGTCTGCACTCCCCCTATAATAATTACACACACTTTAAATCTTCTGTTATTCTAACTCATTGTTATTAATAAATGAATATAAAATCATAAGCTACTACAATGCGTTTGAGGAAGAGTCATTTTTCATGAAAAAGAAAAGACTTTTTTAGAAGGGGAATAAATGTCCCTAAGGAAATTGAACAAGAAGTATGAAGGTTCTAGTTGAAGAAGATGAACCAAACTAGTGGGTGTGTTTGTTGCTCTAGATGACGATGATGTAAAGTTAATTATACGTGTTATTTTTTTCCTTTTCATTTTAACTGTTGTAGGATGAGAAATTGAACCAGGATGTATTAGGTTTGGTGTTTCAAGTTTGAATCTAACAAATTGTGATCATGTATGTTTTTTTGTACAATTTCTCCAACTATTTTCTTAATTCATCTCTCTTCGTGATAAATAATTTTTCTATTCACTTATGTGTATTACAGTTTTTTTCATTGATTTAGACACATTTCTAATTGAAGAGATAAATTTCTAAAATAACCCTTAAAATATAACATATCTAATTATAATAACCCCAAACTACAAACCAAACAAGGCTACAATGACTATATATACGCTCAGATATGACAGGTCTAATAGATGACACATGCCTTTCATCCTTGTCTGTCATCCAACATCTACCAATTAAAACCTGAATTATCTTAAATGATAATGGGCCATATGAATCGTCCTCTACTTTCAAGAAATAATGTTTTTTAGTGCATATCTGATATCCCACTCCCTAATCCTCCTTCGTCTTGAGTTTCATAAAATCTTACAAGCCTCAACACAGATGGTACATAACATCTCAAAGATAATGTACCAACTCAGTGATGGTAATGCATCTCAGGTGTTGCTCAATTGAGCAATGTGTCAAAGACCCATACCTCACATGTCTTGAAGTTAATAAGTATGGGATACCAATGGCCCAGAGTATACCAAACTGTGTAAATTTGTAAAATTAAACGTAGTTCATGTACAGTAGGAATATACAAAGAACCTATATAAAATAAATGTAATTGATGTTTTACCACTAAGATTTAAATAAATCATAATGTCTTTTATATAGTGTTATGTTTTAAGATTACCAAACAATATAAAAAATTATCCCAAATTAATACTTCTAACAACATCAATAGTATGCATGGAACTATATTCAACCACCCCGGTCGCTCTAAGCCCGTACCCACTTTAGAAAAGGCTAACACCATTTCTCATGCATATACTCATATCTTTCTCTATGAGAATTAACTGAATCGCTGCCAGAATACCTCTCATAAAACATTGATCGAATTAAATCATATTAACATTTGAAATTCATTACAACATATATCTTATAATAAAAACGTGAAATAATGTGCAACAACTTACAACGAGCTCAACGCCCAACACTAAATATTGTCCTACAGCTTGGGGTACATACCAACAAAGGTTGGGTCATTATGCAGTAAACGCAAATATGCATCAATATATTACATGACTTGTTCCAAATGAGTATCAATAGAATTTTCAAAGACTATACACATTTGAGTGCGATAATTAGATATAATTATAAAATATAATAAGTAAATCTACACTTAACTCCATACTTAAATCCTTGTTCTCAATGTCCTTGAAAAAGTCCCTACAAATAGGGGCAACTTCACCAACACCTCATCTGCATATAAATATAATTGTATGTAAAGACATGATATCACAGAAAAATATTTGACAATTTTCAAAATACAAATAGGATTACCTCTCGTCCAACTCAATAACATTAAATCATGATAAGCTTTCTCCTACTGTGCTCGTCAACACTGTGTTGCTTCAGACATCACATATGGATTGTATATCACTTCAGAAGGTTTTATGACACGTCATATCGAATGTGCCATACCATCAAGAAACTATTGAACATATTAAGTGTGAGCACAAATATGAAATCGGATAGGTGTGATTGGCGTCTCTAAAGGCAACAGTTCGAAAACATAAAATTCTTGTATGTCAGAATCTACGTCAGGATCCAAATTAAAATATTCATCAAACAAAATAAGTGAGTCATCATTGTGCCCCTTTGGACTTCATGGAAGATCCGGATTATTAAGCCTGTATGAACTCTGTGGAAAATTCGGATCACTGTGCACCTATCAACACTATGGAACAGTTGGATTGTTGTGGCCATGTGAACCATGTGGAACAACCGGATTACTGAGCCCCTGTGAACTCTGTGGAATAGCCTAATCAGCCAAAAAGTGTCTAACTTCATCAACTACCACTTTTCGTACCTCCTCATATATGAACCTCTTAAGATCATCCACTCATTAGTCTAGCATGTCCAATCTTGTAACAACATTAATATCCAGTTGTGCTACTCTCTCCAGTAATTCGTCCATCATATTGGTATTCTCGCACTTAAATCCCTCCAAAATTGAGTCAACAAAACTGTGCGGACATCAACATGTGTGTTATGCACTACGCGAGCCCTATTCATCTGTTGAGGACTACGCAACAGTGAGCATTACCAATATCAGTGAGCATCGAGGACTATGTGGCATCGAGCGCTAAGAGATTCGTCTCGGTGAGCACCAGAGACCACGTTATGGTGAGGAGTGAGAAATATGTGTGGTGAGCAATGCTGATGATCCATGTCTATCATGTAATCAAAACTATCTAGAAGGGATAGTGATACACTATCTGGCACCACTGGGGGTGCAGCACTCTCGTCATATACCATCGATGCATCCGCTGTAGCTATCGGCCGATACCATCTCGTAAATGTAGTGAATATATTAAATAATTATTAAGTACATATAAAAACTTTTTTAATAAAATTATTTCAATTTTGATTAATGAGTATATGTAGTGAATGTAGTGAATTATTTAAAGTTCTTAAAATTATTTCAATTTTATATTTAATGAGTATAAATTATTTCAATACTTCAATAAGAACTTTTTTTTTTATAAAATTGAGTAAATGTAGTGAATATATTAAATAATCATAAAATTATTTAATAATTATTAAATTTAATGATATTTAATTTCCGATTTTATATTTATTAAATAAGATGATTGGATAATATATATATATATATATATATATATATATATATATGTGTGTGTGTGTGTGTGTGTGTGTGTGTGTGTGTGTGTGTGTGTGTGTGTGTGTGTGTGTATTATATACTGACTTCACATTATTTTCTAATTTATTTGGAGTTAAATTATAACATTGATATAGAATTTAATTATAAATTATAAATAAAGGGCGTAGTAGAAATGCCCGTAAGAATCTGTAAAAATGGTAGATAAATGATCCATCACATTGCCTTTTGCGATTTACAGTACACAATTTATTAATAAGGATCAAGAAAGTGTGTTCACCCCACGAAAAATTCTCTCACCTATCATCATCCTTGATAAATGCCCACACCCATATATCTATCGTCTTCCGGAGCCCATAAATCCCAAACAAGAATTCATACACATATAAGATCTTTACAAACTTCACTCGGTTATCATCCAAACTCGCATATCCAACATCACAAAAATGATTATAGATGGTATCATATACTACACGAACCTCAACCTTATTGTGTATGGGTCACATATATATACCCTCCTCTAGATAATCGTGCTTCACATTTGGATCAAATCCATATGTCCAACCCTTAAGTCAGTGAATTGCTCACATACTCATAACAAAATCTCATTGGACCGTACATCAGGTCTCGTAATCTGTTGCCCTAATAAAGCATGTATGGAAAGATTGTTACTTGTAGATATGATATTGCCCCAAACCTCACCACTTGAATTGTTGATACATATCAAGACGCGCCTCATCTATCAATCATTCCTTGATTATTTCTATAGCCGCAGTCTTCACATATAGATTTATAGAAGCCTTCGTCCTTTTCAAAGATGTCTTCTTCCACGACTACACAATCAGAAATATTTTCAAGAAATTATAAGTGTATGAAAAATGTGAGAAAAATATTTGTCTGCCAATCGAGTGAATTTATGGTATTAATGAATTCCTAGTATGCAATAATTCCCAGTATTTGGCATATTCAACTAACGGGAGCTACTTCAAAATACGACACATGAAGTTTACTCAAATCATGAAATATATTCAACATTTACTCAAATAACAAAACTTATCAATTATCAATATATAATAACAACATCTCATACACTATCCTATCGGGAACTCAATCAAAAGCGAATCAACCACAAATCATGAAATTCACACATTTACTCAAATCATGAAATATAATAACAAGCCTTATTAATCCACTATCGACATATTGGGATCTTACTCAAAATTTAATTAAGCTCAAATCCCAAGATTAATTAGTTCCCAGAATACAATAACACTAGGAATTCAACTACAAATCATGAAGTTAATCAGTTCCCAAACATTTACCGGTTGGCAGGCGGATTTACAATGACTTTAATGGCAGGTAAAATCACGGTGACATTGGTGGCGGGCGGAATCATGGAGATGTCACTGGCTACTAAATCATAGTGGGGGTTGTGGTGGAGAACGAATTTTTAGTGGAAGCATCATTGGTGGAAAGATTTTCACTCATGATGGTTATAGCATCTATTATGGGGTGGAAATATCAATAGTTTATTATTTTTTAATCCTGAATTTTTTAAGGAGGAGGAAGAAGAAGAAGAAGAAGAAGATAGCGTTTTGTTTTTTTTTTGAAATCCCGACTTTTTTTAGGGAAGAAGAAGAAAGGGACAGTTGGTTGTTGGTTGGTGGGGTAAGCAAAAACATAAGGGTAAATCAATCTATCAAGAGGGAAATGAGTTTTTTTTATGTGTGTAGTAGGGAAAAGAAATTTTGTTATCTAATTTGTGTATAAATAGTTTTCCAATTTCATAATATATTGGAAGAAGTGACATTATCGATAAATTATTTTGATAAAGTCAAACAGGTTATTTTCTTCAAAATCTAGAACACTCAATTTTTTTTAAACATGAAAAATACAAAACTAAACAAATAAAATATAATTTCTAACTTCATCAAATACCATGAAATCGTAGAGCAATACTCTTAAACGATAATACACAAAATCACGTATCGAAATTGCCAGTGATAGTACACAAATTACGTATCAATATACTATGATTATTCACAAAATTGCATATCAAAATTCCCAGTGAGCCTGTGACATTGAGCAGGGACCCGACAAGACATAATCGGCCGACCCCACAAAAGATGGCCCCACATCTAGCTTAGATTATGAATGTTTTCGACTAGAGCCCTTTTTATCCTCTTCGTCGCCTCTAAGCTCTACGTCACCAAATTTCTAAATGATGGTGAATACCCCATTGGATTGATATCAAGCCTTTTTTGTACAATATCCATCCATTTAACCCGTTTGGTTAGCATCATGATAGCCCATGAAGAGTTTTAAGGCCAGACTTTTTATTAGCCAAAATCGTGATAACTTATACCCGGTATTAGTTAGTTATCAAACCATATCCATGTGTTTGTATGAAGATCATATTGCCCCTTGGGTATATATATACATAAGCGTGCCATTTTTTTCATTCTATCGACCAAAATTTAGAGCGCTCTCTCTCTCATTTCTCTCAGGGGCTTTGAATGCAGGTATAGTGAACTCTAAAGTACAAATTCATGGAGATTGTGAGACATCCACGAGATTGGGTCATCGTATAAGGATTTCTTCGCAGGGGTCTTTGTTTGTACTAATCATGGAATCCTATTTTTTGTTATTGATATTAATTTTATGTTTCATTAATCTCTGACCAATTTCCATTTTGGGTCAATTTTGTAGGTTGTAGATCTTGATTCAAGTTAAGCGGATGGATGAGCAATTATGTAAGTTATTATAATTTTTGTTTGGGGTTTCTAGTATTTTATTTGATCTTATTAAACTAGGAGTCATAACCTCTTCGATTGGGCTGCGTTCTTTTGCAAAATGGTACACATTTAATTTTTTTCGTGGACTGAGTTTCATTGCGTTAGGCTAGAAATATTTGCTCATTTACGTGTGTTATTGGGATTTATAAATCTGGTTGTCTCTGCTCTTTGATTATATTAGATAAATATATTCAATTAAAGAATGTTACTATTGAATTGGTTTGCATAAAAAAAGTAGTAGTCTTTGGGATGTAATGAACTATAGATTCTCAAATAACTGAGTGTTTCATGCTTGGTTGATACTCTTGTTGCTGAATTAAAGATAACAATTATAATAGAAGATTTAGTGTAGAATGAAACTCGGAATTTGTTCCATTTAATTAGCTAGTATTTTTTTTCACATTTGTCAAATGTTTCTAGTTCCCTTTCTCGGGAGTGTTTTCTGATTTATCGAATGGTATTGCACAAATCACCAGCAATGCATATTGTTATTATAAGATAGTTTGTGCTATTAATTTGGCTAGTGCATTAGTGCATGTTTATGAGAAGTTTCTATTTTGATGCTTCTTTAGAGTTATTGGATTTTTGAATGGTATTACAAAGATTTCCAACAATGGTTATTGTTATTTCAAAATAGAAGATGAATGTCGGAATTCTTATTAGAACTTATAAAAACACCTACTCTTTGATTAACCTCATTTGCTCATGTATCATGCTACTTTTTATTTTGCATTTAAAATAATTTTGGGAGTACTTGTGTAATGAACCCTACCGCAGAGTTACTTTTTGTTGTTATATGAATTATATCTACAAACTTGGGTCATCATTTTTTATTTTTAATGGGTGTTATATGGAAAGTTTTGAAATACCCAAGAATGTTCCATGTTAGTGTTGTCCTTAATGAGGTAAATGTTTTTGTTCATACCATGATATTTACTTGTTACATTGCAATCTTTCACATATGGATGGCGAAAATATCAAGGTGACAAGTACATATGTTCCTTTTAATAGAATAAATAATAATGGAAACTACTATAGTAATGTGTCTTATAGCGAGTGGATATCGCAAAAGAGCTAACACACAATCGCGTGAACGCACACGACTAATTATATATTTCATGGCCTATAGGATCCCCAAACAAGTAGAACATTTTAATGACTTGGTTTTACTAAATAAATGTGATTGTCATGATAATCTTAGGTCATACGTAGGGTGTTTAGTCAATTGTGTTACTTTTCACACGAATTAGGGGTTTATTTGTGATGAGAATGAGCCCGAGCTTGAAGATCCTTTGGTGGTTCGAGAGGGACCAATTACGAGAGCTAAAGGAAAGAGACTTAAAGAGGCATTGAAAC
>BMAC01000236.1:1118502-1135061 GCA_014905375.1 Phtheirospermum japonicum
TGAATTTAATTTGTGGCTTTTCATCTAATTAGCCATTATTTTAGCCTTTAAAACTCTTCTTTTCTCTACCTATAAAAGGGTATGAGTTTTCTTTGTTTCAAGACAACAATTTTCAGATTTTATAAACACTTTAGACTTCAAGTCATATCATTGTGAGTTTATTCTTTTTTTGTAGAGTTTAAACAAACAATTAAGAACTTATCAAGATTTGTGAGCAAAATCTTGTGGCGTTCAAACATACCAAGGTTCTTAGGATCTTCTATATCCAAAGGGGTCAAGGTTCATATCAAGCTCAAGGAGGGATCAACTAGAGTTTCGATCTAGGTGATAGCTTTCTTTTCTTATAATTATAGTTCTTGGATCTTAAATATTCAATGGGTTATAATTCTTCTATCCTCATTCACATCAATTTGATTCTAAATATGTTTCTATTTCTGAGAAAGTAGCCTTTTGCACATCATCAAAATGTATGTGTTGTGAGAGGCCATTTAAAGAGGTCAGGCCAAATAGTTAGTAGATATATAAATGAGGTTCTAGATGTATTAATGCTACACACAAAACTCCTGGTTAAGCCTGAGTCAATTGATGAAAACTGCATAAAGCCTAAATAGAAATAGTTAAGGGTATATTAGAACTTATATGTTCTATAGATAACATATAAACCAACAACTTTATTTTGTGAACTATCAGTGGGCTAATCACATTAATCATTGGACTAAGTTATTTTAGTAACAAATTTATTTCTTAATCTCTAATAAGGAATAGGGGCTTTAGATGGTACGCATATCAAAGTAACAGTACCCTTGTCCGACCAACCCAGATATAGGACTCAAAAAGGGGATGTTGTAGTGAATGTACTAGGAGTTCTTGATCATGACTTTAGTTTTATTTATTTTCTAAGTGGATGGTAAGGTTCATCTGTGGATTGTCGAGTCTTTCAAGATGCTTGAAATAGACGTAATGGGTTAGAAATTACTGAAGATACATTGTATTCAATATTTTTTTTAATTAGAACTAAGAATCATATTGGTTGCCTGTAATATAAAAAACCCCAGTAATATGTTTATATAGTTAATTATTACATTTGTGACAATGGGTATGTGAGAGGGATTCTTAATCCCATACGAGGGGACTAGGTACCATTTGAAAGACTGGGGTCTGGGAAGCTTAATGCCACAAACCAATTAGAAGTCTTTCAACATAACCTATTCTAAAGCTTGTAATGTGATTAATAATACTTTTGGGCTTTTAAAGAAAATATGGGTTGTTCTCCGAACCCCAACTTTCTATGACATTAAAACCCAAACTATGATAATCATGGCATGCATTTTACTCCATGATTTCATATAAAGAGAGATAAAGGTGGACCCACTAGAGAGTGAGTTCGATAATGATTTGGGTTATTATGAAGAGGAGTTTGAAGATGATCATGAGGAGGATTTTGTCGATGGCGTGGAGGCTTCACATGAATGGTCAAATTGGAGTGACAATTAGGATGAGTCAATGTTCAGTGAATGGAAATGTGTTACATAAATTTCATGTATTCTAAACAATGACATGTTCCTGAACTTGATTATGATTTTTTATTTATCAGATTTAAAAGGTTTGTTAAGAATTATGAGAACAATGTTTTTTCTCTATATGTAATATTAATTATTTGATTTGCTCATGTGTTTATAATTGCACTTTACGTGCTTAATTTGATATATCTTATATGTGTTATTGTGTTAACATATATTATCTTAAATGTCTTCTAATTAAATTATACCACAGTGTTTTTGTAAGATCAATGGTAGATACATTTGGGAGTCAATTCTTGAGACCACCTATACACAGAAGGAATGAAAAGGGTAAGTAGATTTGGAGTAATCAAGAGGAAGAGGCCTTGGTTGAATGCTTGAAGATGATATTTGTTAAAGGATGGAAGTCTTAAAATGGATTTAAGATGGGTTAATTGCAAGTTTTGGAGTCTAATATAACCAAGGTACTTCCCAGGACAAATTTGGTTGGGATGTGTTATGGTTGTAGGTCGGGATGGCATCGGCGAAGGGATAATTGACGGAGAATTGGGTGAAATTGGCGAAGGAATGGTGGAGAGTGGGTCGATTAGGGTTAAAGGCAGCGTCTTGGTTCCAAATAACAAAAATGAAGATGATTCCAATTTGAAAAAGGAGCAGTTCGGGTCACCCGGTCCGGGAGTTGGAGCAGACTGGGCAAACAAGAAAGGCCGGGTTGCTGGGCCTCCTGTGGAAAATTAGTTGGGCTGCTGGTCCGCAAGAATTAATTAAAAAATTGGTGGACTTCTATTTGGGTTTAATTATTTATCTTTGTGTTGTTTTTAGGTCATTTGATGTTAAATGGTCCCCCCTATGTGTATAAATAGGGGAGAAACAAATTGTGGAGGGTAAGAAATGAATTACATTTTTCCTACCTACCAAACTCTCTCTCTTCCTAATCTATTTTCCTCCCTCTTTCTCGTCTGAATTCCTCAGATTATTTCCATTACAATCCATCAAATTACAAGGCAAAAATATAAAATTAAAAAAATCTAACAAGTGGTATCCAGAGCCCACTTTCCTTGGCCATGGTAGAAGGCACACGCTTGAAAGATCTGCAAGAAACACAAAGAAAGCTCGAAATTAATTTTCAGACAGAAACTCAAAAAAGAGCAGCACAAGACCAAGAAACTCAAGAGCAATTCATGGGGATCAGGACAGAGATGCAGGAACTAAGAACAGGTTTTATTGACAAGCCGGACCACCTCACAAAAACCTTAGCCACTATGCAGCTGCAACTTCTTAATATGAGCAAGGGAAAAGATACAACTGAAGAGGAATCCATTCTGGGATCCCCTTTTTCAGACCATGTCCATGAAGGTTCACAGTCCAGAGCACAATCATCAACAAGAGGCAGGATATTAACAGAACAGCAACACCCTCAAATCCTCAGTCCCTTACCTAATATTGATTTCCCCAGATTTGATGGTTCAAACCCTAGAACCTGGATCCTTAAATGCAAAGGGTATTTTAATTTGATACCCAATATCCCAGAAGCACAAAAGGTCACACTAGCTACCATGCACTTTGAGGGGAGGGTTGCCCAGTGGTTTCAAAATTTTAACTCAGGTGAAGCTGACCTCACATGGAAACAATTTGTAGGGATTATTTCTGCTAAGTTTGATGAACTGAAGGAAGCTAAAATTATTGGAGAATTTAACAAACTGAAATAGGGGAGTTCATATGCTGAGTATGTTGAGAAGCTTGAGGATCTGAGAGCCTGCATGCTTATGCTAAATCAGAAAGGATACACTGAAGACTATTTCATAGCAAGCTTCATCAGTGGATTAAGTGAGGACCTACAAGCCTTTGTGAAAATGTTTGAGCCTGACACCCTCCAACAGACCATAGAACTGGGAAGGAAGCATTGCTAACCCTAGAGGCAATTACCAAGAGAGTAAAGGGCCCTAACAGAAATTTCATTCCCACACCTTACCCTGATTATAGAGGCAATGCATCCAATACCCCTAATGCTTACAGACAGGCTCCCCTTAATCAAGGCAAACAACCTCCTAAATTACTCACCTCAGCAGAAATGGCTACAAGAAGAGAGAAGGGACTCTGCTATAGTTGTGATGAGAAGTTTGTGGTTGGACACAGGTGCAAGAATAGAATTAACTACATGATAATGATTGAAGAAGAGTAATTAAACTACTTAGACTCAGTTCAGAACCCTGAAGAACCTGAAGGAGGATTGGGACCAGTTGAGAAAATACAGATGTCACTCTATTGCAGGAGAACTTAGTCCCACAACAATGAGATTTGTGGGGTATTATGGGGACAAACAATTACATGTGTTGCTAGACACTGGAAGCACTTTGAGTTTCATTAAAGAGTTAATTGCTAGAGACATGGGGTGTGAATTTGGGTCCACCAAGCCCATTCTAGTTAAGGTGGCTAATGGGCAGAGGTTATTGAGCTCCCAGCAAGCTAAAGGGTTCACCTGGAAGATGCAGAATTACATGTTTAAGTATCCCCTGAGGCTCCTTCAACATGAAGTCTGTGACCTCATTCTGGGAGGTGATTGGCTCAAGGAAAATACCCCCATTAAAGTTAGATTACAAGGACATGTCAGTCACTGTGAACTTAGATAGAAGGAAAACCAGATTAAAAGCCCTTACTGACATGACTCATTGCCAACTCATCACTGAGCACACTTTTTTTTAGGATGCTACATGAAGACCTTGAGGAACAGGTGGAGGAGATCTATGTGTTACATATAACTAAGCAGGATTTCAAGGAGTATAAAAGGCTGACAAGTTTGTTGGAGAGGTATGAAGATGTTTTTGAGGAGCCAAAAGGATTACCCCCCAGCATGGGGGGTTGAACATCAGATAATCCTTAAACTTGGGAGTACACTAAAGCATCAATACCCCTATTGGGCTTCCCATAACCACAAGGATGAGATAGAGAAGATTGTACATGAATTGTTAGATTCAGGAATGATACAGAATAGCAAAAGCCCTTTTGCATCTCTAGTTCTATTAGTGAAGAAAAAGGATGCAACCTGGAGGATGTGTGTTGATTACAGGTATTTAAATGAGCAAAAAGTGAAGCATGGTTGTCATATCCCTATTATTGAGGAACTGCTAAATGAGCTTTCTGGGCCAAGTACTTCTCTAAGATTGATCTAAGTTCAGGATATTTTCAGATATTAATGGACCCACAGCATAGGTATCTCACTGCATTCAACACTCATCATGGCCACTATGAGTTTCTGGTAATGCCCTTTGGACTGTGTAATGCACCTAAAACACTTCAATCTCTAATGAACTAGGTTTTCAAAGGATGCTTGAGGAGGCATACCCTTGTGTTTTTGATGATATTTTGGTTTACAGCAAGGATTGTGAGTCACATTTTAGACATCTGGAAGAGGTACTAAGTCTATTGAGGGAGAACACTCTTTATGCCAAAAGGAGTAAATGCCAATTTGGGCAGAGGCAGATTAAATATCTAGGGCATGTGATCTCTGAGGATGGGGTCTCCACTGAGCCACACAAGGTTAAATGTATGGTCAAATGGCCTAAGCCTACTAGTGTTAAGAAGTTGAGGGGATCTCTTGGGTTGGCAGGTTACTACAGAAGGTTTGTTAAAGGATATGGAATTATTTGCAAACCACTCACAGCTTTGCTAAGAAAAAACCAGTTCAAATGGGGAGAGGAAGATGAGGATGCATTTAACAAATTGAAGGAAGCCATGATTTCCACACCAGTCCTCACACTACCTGACTACACTCAACCTTTTATCCTTGAGACTGATGCTAGTGGGTATGGAGTAGGGGCTGTGCTGATGCAGCAAGGAAGGCCCATTGCTTACATGAGCAAAACACTTTGCCGTGGGAATCAAAGCTTATCTGTGTATGAGAGGGAGTTTCTTGATGTCCTATGGCCATTCAGAGGTGGAGGTACTATCTCCAAGGACACAAATTCATAATCAGAACTGATCAACAGGCCCTCAAGCATCTAGATCAAAGTGTGATGACCCCTATGCAGCAAAGGTGGATCACTAAACTCTTGAGGCTTGACTATGAGATACAATACAGGAAGGGTATAGAGAATAGAGCTGCAGATGCTCTATCAAGGAGGGAAGAGACTGGAGATAGCTGTGAGGCCATCACAATGGTAATTCCAGAATGGGTGAAAGAGGTGATAGCTACCTATACGAAGGATCCACTATGTAACAAGATACTAGCTACCAAGAGTATAAACCCTAATTTTTTTCCAGAATACACAATCAGTAGAGGAGTCATAAGATACAAGGGCAGGCTGTTGGTGGGACAGTATGACAAGATTAAAAAACAGATATTGTCAATCGTGCATGAGTCAGCCTATGGAGGTCATTCAGGGGTTAATGGTACTTATATAAGATTGAAGGGTGTTTTCTTCTGGCCTAAGATGCAGAGAGATGTTGTTAAGATGGTACAAGCATGTGATGTATGTATGAGAAATAAACCAGATGGGGAAAGCCACCCAGGTTTACTACAGCCTTTACCCATCCCTGAGCAGGCATGGACACACATTTCTATGGATTTTGTGGAGGGGTTACCAAAATCAGGAGGGAAGGATGTAATACTTGTGATCATTGATAGATTCACCAAGTATGGGCATTTTGTAGCACTTTATAGCACAGTCTATAGCCAAATTGTTTTTAGACACCATTTACAAGTTACATGGATTATCAGTGAGCATCATATCAGATAGGGACAAGGTTTTTACTAGTGCATTCTCGAAAGATCTGTTTAAGATGCTAGGGGTAAGACTCAATCTATCAACAGCATACCACCCACAGACAGATGGGAAAAATGAAAGATTGAACCAGTGCCTAGAAACTTACTTAAGATGCATGATCAGTGTTGCACACAGACAATGGTTAAAATGGATATCCTTTGCTGAACACTGGTACAATACCAACTACCATACAGGGTTGAAAATGACTCCTTTTCAGGCCCTATATGGTTACACTCCCCCTCTCCTATCTACGGGACCCTATATGGATGCATGCAATGGAGAAGCCAAGGATCTAATTCAGTAGAGACAGATTATGTTGAAGACCACGAGGGACAACCTAATGCATGCCCAAAATCGAATGAAAACTAATGCAGACAAGACTCGGACTTATAGGAACTTTGAAATAGGGGATCAAGTACCTTACAAACAAAACTCCTTACACTTGCGCAAGAACCTGAAGCTAGCTTCCCGCTACTACGGACCTTACACTGTCATTCAAAAAGTTGGAAAGGTAGCTTATAAGATAGACTTACCAGAGGGGTCAAAAATACACCCAGTGTTTCATGTATACCTATTGAAAAAGAAAGTTAAACCAGAGATCTCACCTCTAGAGGAGCTTCTAGAAATAGACGCAGGTGGAATTTTTTGAATTAGCCCCAGCAAGATCTTGGGTAAACGCACCATTACTCGAAAGGGTGAGGAAATCGAACAAGTTTTGGTGGAGCGGGTAAACCCTGAATTGGAATTGGCTTCATGGGAAGATGTGAAATTCATGGGAAAAAAGTTCCCGACTTTTGATCCTTGCGGTCAAGGATCTGTAAATCGGGGCTGTATTGTTATGGTTGTAGGTCGGGCTGGCACCGACGAAGGGATAATTGACGGAGAATTTGGTGAAATTGGCGAAGGAATGGTGGAGAGTGGGTCGATTAGGGTTAAAGTCAATGTCTTGGTTCCAAATAACAAAAATGAAGATGATTCCAATTTGAAAAAGGAGCAGTTCGGGTCATCGAGTCCGGGAGTTGGAGCAGACTAAGCAAACAAGAAAGGCCGGGTTGCTGGGCCGCCTGTGGAAAATTAATTGGGCTGCTGGGCCGCAAGAATTAATTAAAAAATTATTGGACTTCTATTTGGGGTTAATTATTTATCTTTGTGTTGTTTTTAGGTCATTTGATGTTAAATGGTCCCCCCCTGTGTATAAATAGGGGAGAAACAAATTGTGGAGGCTAAGAAATGAATTACATTTTTTCTACCTACCAAACTCTCTCTCTTCCTAATCTATTTTCCTCCCTCTTTCTCGTCTGAATTCCTCAGATTATTTCCATTACAATCCATCAAATTACAAGGCAAAAATATAAAATTACAAAAATTTAACAGGATGCCACACATCCACTGGAAGATACACGTTTGGAAAAAGGACTACGGTAGTCTCGTGACAATGCTTTCACTGAGTGAAATTGGGTGAAATGATATCACGACGTGGGCTAATTATGTTAAGGTATTATGACATTTTCATTATCAATTTAAATTTATATAACCTATATAAATAAATCAAATATTGTTCGCTTTTGCAACATAATTATCTAAAATTCTCATGCATTTTTTTGTCAATTAAATTATATTAATTAAGTAGGTCAATGCAATTACTCAGCTCATGCGGCTCAAAACCTGGCCTTACTACCTGAATTGGGTGAAAAGATTTGGCAATGATAAGGTTGCTGGTGTAATGCCAAGGGCATTAGAGGTGTAGTCAATAAAACCTTTAAATCTAAGTCAGTACCACATACTGATGACCCAACTGATATTTTCTAGGCAGTGAATGATGAATTTGATGAAGATTGCACAGAGAAAATGTCCAAGAGAATCCCAAAACCTCACGAACGTAAGTAATAACGGTGGGCGCAAATGGAAAATCCGTGTCATGCTTGACCCTATGTGTGAGATAATGGCCAAGTTCTGCAATGCCACAGGTACTAAGCTTGGTGAAAATGCACAACGGATAGGATATCTGGTGAAATGAGGTCTTTGAGGCGGTTAGAAAAACTGAAGGCTTAAATTACAAGATAAGCTTCTGGTATCAAAGTTGTTGGTGAAGAGTAAAGAGAACCTGAAGCTTTCAGCTTATCAGCCAAGGCTATGGAAGAATTTATGAAAATGAAACCATGTGGTAGTCTCTAAAGTGTCTCGTACCTATTTCATCGCCAAACTCATATGACATGATTGATTGGTTTGAATGTTCTTATTGGATATTTTTGTAATTACGTTGTGTGGTACAATTTTTTTGTAGGCATTATATTCCATAGCTACTTCTTGGTATGATGTATTTATTTGGTGTCCAAACTAAGATTACACCAATAAATAGGGGGTTCCATCAAAATATTTTGTACGATATTTGTATTTGGTGTACCCACTAGAATACACCAAATACAAATATGTCTTCCCATTGTAGTTGTGAACTTGTGGGATTGAATGATTGTAATTTTAAGATTATCTCGATGGATTTTGTTCATGCTTTGTCCTAAATTTTGAATGATTGTTATTGATTTGTAGGTCAGGTAATCTTAGCTATGTGAATTGATTGGGTGTCTGTAGAGTATAAGTCCAAAATACATGGGTGGTTGGTTAGTTTACCGAATAGGTGAAAGGTTTGGAAAAAATAAAAACCTCTCATTATCATCTTTGTCAACAGATCTATGTAATTTCATGTTTTGTCTTAGGATGTCTTCATCTATGGTAAAGTTGGCTTTTTGGTCAAAATTTAAAGAAGACGTAATTACACAGATTATCATAGTAGGTTTAGTCTAGTTCCAACAATGAAAAATATTTACACAAACTACCTAATAGGTTCTTGTGTAGTTACAAACTAGATAAATAACTAAAACAACTTATTCATAGTTTAGAAGGGAAATTTTCATTTTTGGTACATTATGTTGGCCACTTTCCAGAAAAGGTACGTGATGTTGGCCAGCATCAAACTCCATACATTAAGTTGGAAAATTTATCAAATTTGGTACAAAAAAAGCCCAATCGGGCTTTGATGCTTACATGGCATGATTTAATCATTTCTTCTCATTTTTAATTTAAAAATTAATTTAAAAACTGATTTCTTATCATTTTCAATTTAAAAATCAATTTAGAAATTAATTTCTTATCATTTTAAAATTAATATAAAATTATTTTTTTATCATTTTTAATTAAGAATTAATTAAAAAAATAATTTCTTATTATTTAAAAATTAATTAATTTAAAAATTAATTTTTAAATTAAAAATAATAAGAGATTAATTTTTAAATTAATTTTTAAATTAAATTAAGTATAAGAAAATAATTTTTAAATTAATTTTAAAAGGATGATAAATTAAATTTTAAATTAATTTCTAAATTAATTTTTAAATGATAAGAAATTAATTTTTTAATTAATTTTTTAATTAGAAATGATAAGAAATTAATTTTAAAATGAAAAGAAATTAATTTTTAAAATTAAAAATGATAAGAAATTAATTTTTAAATTAAGATTTTAATTAAATTAACTTTTGAATTAATTTTAAAATGATAAGAAATTAATTTTAAAATAATAAGAAATTAGTCTTTAAATTAAAAATGATAAAAAATTAATTTTTATATTAATTTTTAAATTAAATTAATTTTTATATTAAATTAATTTTTAAATTTATTTCTAAATTGAAAATGATAAGAAATCAGTTTTTAAATTAATTTTTAAATTAAATCAGTTTTTAAATTAATTTTTAAATTAAAAATGATAAGAAATGATTAAATCATGCCATGTAAGCATCAAAGCCCGATTGGGCTTTTTTTGTACCAAATTTGATAAATTTGCCAACTTAATGTATGTAGTTTGATGCTGGCCAACATCACGTACCTTTTCTGGAAAGTGTCCAACATAATGTACCAAAAATGAGATTTTTCCACGACCTGCTGCAATTTGAATGAAATAACAGCACATGAAGGAATATATTCCATCACATAATCTTATTCCCCATAACTTGATGATCTAATATTTGACCCAAATGTATTTCTTCCATAAAATATACCCGTGAGATTTTTCCAGGCAAGAGAGTCCTTTTTAAATGATTAACAAAATCTTGTAGAAAGATTTTTTTCAAAATCTCCTCACACAAATATATAGGGTTTGCAGGAAAAGTTAAAGGAATATATTCCTTTGGAAGAATGGTAATCTTGTCTCTCTTGCAGCTTTGCTTTAGCCTAGGAATTCTTGTTTCTCCCTTTTCTTCCTTTTCCATTTGTTATATTTGAGTCCTGCTCATGTGTACGTATATTGTGTTTCTAGTATTTTCTTTTGTTTACATTTTACTCAAGTCTAATATAAAAATTAATAACAATTACTAAATAATTATTGGATTAGTGGAATATAATTTTTCCTTTTCCAGTTGTTATATTTGGGTCATATCCATGTATACATACATATATTGCATTTTCTAGTTTTTTTTAAATTTTATTCAAGTATAATATAAAAAATCAATAATGACTTCTAAATAATTATTAGATTAGTGGAATGTGGGTATTTTTCCATTGGGTTTTTTTCCAAGTATATTTAACCTAATTGTGTAGATTTGTAATTATCTATATATGTTTTTAGTATCGTCTCCTTTTTACTTATTAATGTTTTTTTAAAGTATATTTAACCTAATGGGCAGATTTGTAATTAACTAGTTATGTTTTTTATTTTTTTTTATTTTTTTTCTTCAATTATATTTAACCTGGTGGTAAGAAGTGCCTTGATTTTGATGTATTATATTTGGACTTGCATGGTTTTGTGCCATCGATAGTGACTTTAACGATCATTATTCTCTTATGCATGAATATTGATGAAAAAGAAGTCAATAATTAGCACACTACGTTAATATATCCGTTCCACACCAACAGTATTATAGGAAAACTAATGTGTTAATGTTACAAAAGGAAAATGCAGACATATCGAAACTAAAATAGGAGTTCTTCAATCACTCGAGCCGGCAACCTTTCTTTTTGCTACATTCTTGGCATAGTTCAGTCCGCATTCATCTGGCCCAAGTTTATGGATCAGGACGCGTTCGATTCTGTTGAGCTGGAGAACCACTTCACCCCATTTTGTGGTGATATGCTCAACTATTTTTGCGAGAGTGTCGATTTGCTCGCCAAACTTCTTCAATTCAGTAGTATTTTTCTCAGAGCTATGCTTCATAACATCCATAATCTTCTTGTCTTGTGATTCTAGCAGCTTGGTGATTGGTGTAGCCATGCTTTCTTGAGCCATCCTTCAAATTATGTGGAGATTGATAGAACTCGAATGGATACCAGAACCTTGAATTCATCAATGAGGTTGTATACTTTTGTCTTTATTTATAATGTGGATTATACAAGGCTCTTCGACTTCCCATATAAGTTGCATACACCCTTTATTGATCATCACCTTTGCATATGCTGCCACTTTTTGCATCTTTTCATCTGCTAGCACCTTTTCGAATTCTTGCATCATTTCATTCCATCTGTTTGCGCTGCATAGAGTAGTGTCTTTTCAGTTAATTTGTATTCTTATAATTTGATTTGTACCATAATCTCAGACTCTATAAAGTCTCAAATAATTTGATTGAACACTTTAGAGTTATATTCAATACAATATAAAAACAACTGAATTGTGGTGGTAGATTCAATATTGCCTGATTTTCAAATTGGTAAAGCACATGTAGTTCACCAAAAGATAGTATTGAGTGACATAAGAATCAAACCCTACAAATATACAAGTCTACACATATCCTACAACACTATTATTCGTTAGTACATAATGTTCAACATGGCCACGACAACGTATATCATGTTCAATACATCACTAACACAACATTACATAATATAGATAAACACACCGAGGCAGCCCATTGTGATAAGTTCACATGTCAATTGTACACGAGGTCTGTGATTCCTCGCTCCAATGTAATCACATGCATCTTCTGAATCATCACCATCCTCCATGTCGTCATATCCTCTATATCATCGTCCTCAAGTTCAACCCAAATCGGGTTCAATCTCGAATACACATCCACATATGACAAAGCAATCAATGCCTCATTTTTTTAATCTAGAACTTATAGGCCCCTTGATAGTATTCAAGTCCAAAGTCCAAAAATGGAGCTGCTTCTGAGTATCCTGCTATCATACGTAGGTGATGGCATATTGTAAATAGCGTCGATATAATATTTTGTCAAAAGACAAACTTAGAGTTGTAAAACACCAACCTTTCCTATGTTAGCCCAGTAAGTTCGGTTGAACTTGACCCGATTTGTGTTGACATGATATTTGAAGCCAGGTGATTTCTTCCATTCAACGAATGCATCAAATCGATCTTTGTAGAGTTGGACCTGTCATTTAACCTTCCAAGTATGAATTTGTTTTTGAAATCCAGGTTCAGCCTTTAAGCCATGAGGCCAAAACCAAATTCCACAGCCCTAGTTAATGCAAGTTAAACGTAATGGCAGAGTCGTTCAGATCTTGGATAAGATAATCCTCTGCCTCCTTAGTCCAACCAATGGGCTGATAAATGTTTTTAATGACACTATTTCGTGTGCGAGGCATCCTGTTCTAAACACAATTCAAAGGCATATAATCCAAAATAACTTACAATCTAACAATAAAACAACATGACATAACCTAATAAACAACAAATAAATGCTTATCAAACAACTACAGATAATATGAAGCTCTAGTGAGTCAGTTTAAACTCACGTCTAATTTAGATAGGCAAATCATATAAACGCATATTTATAAGACAGATTCATGAACCATTAAGTTTACATGATAGAAAACATGAATGGCCAGATCTAATTCTATAGACACATTACGAGTTACAAAAAGCATTTTCGACAATCACATATTAAACCCACGGTGCCTAAACAGAGGCCCACTAATATAATCCCAAACGAAGAAGATGATGATGAGAATCCAGAATATAATAAGAGACACAACAAACTTTCTCTCCCTGTTCTTTAGTTAAGTTATTACATTGTCTTTGAATTTAATTAGACTCCTTATAAAGCCTTTGTTGTGCTCTCCAGCAACTCGACATCGACCCAGTCAAAGAATGAACACTTTTCTGTCTGCATTATTCAATTAAAATTTTCAATTAATCTGTAATCGAATACAGTTGACACATCTAATAAGTTAAAGTTGCATACTTGACAATTGTATAGCTTACACCCGACTTTATGTGGCTTTCACGCCGTGCGCAACCAAACAAAAGTATTATAGTAACATTTTGGTGTTTCATCGGAGTTCATCTAGTTGGTCTACCTATTCATGTTAAGTTGCTATTCGACGCTACATATATAGGCCCCATAATTATCTAATTTAGTTCATGTAATTTAAAAATGGAACTATCCTCGTTGTTTAGAAGAAACAAGAGGCAAATATGAACCATTTCGTTATGGAGTAATCAAAACAACAACTTCAATATTAAAAAAAACATACAAGTAAATTTTCAAATAACAAACAGTCATAATTATCTCATAATCACCAAACCATCCTCTCAAAATATAAGAAAATCACCTATTAATGCAACCCAGACCATGTTATGACCTTTCCATTTGTCAGCAAACAATTCCCGCAAAATTGAAGAAAAATATATTAATTCAACATAACTCATGTCATAATATTTTCATTTGTCAACAACCAAACATACCGTAAAAGTAAGTGGCTAAAAAATTGAGATTTTAACAAACGAACAAGATTTGAAAATGAGATTTCTCATAATACATTAATCGACACAAAAGAAAGCGTGAAATTAAAGGGAAAAAAAGAACCGTACTTGGATGAGATAGTGAAGACAAAACTATTGATTCGCCCAGAAATGCTGATGTAGAAGCAAGGATACTCCCCATCGTGACCTAAGAAACCTACCCAAGAAATACGTTAGAAAGGACCACCGAAGCGGTTTCATTGGAGCCCTCTCTGAAGCTTAAGTCAGTCGTAGGTTTAGGTAATTTCAAAGAGCACTAAAAAATAAGAAGGTGAGAGAGTGATATCCCTTACTCTACTGGTTGAGATACTTATAACCTGAATTAGTTAATTTCTCTGCGAGCTCTTGGAGAATTACCGCGAATCTCGGGCCGTTATTCAGATGTTCTAAGCAGCTCAGCTCTCCTAAGGTGGCTAGACCTGAATGACTCAATTCTACCCAAGTTTTAGGCCCAGGGGAGCCTGACCTATTTCTTCTCGACCAAGCTTAAGCTACATATTCCCAAGTGACCACCCCAAATTCTTACGACACCTTTTTGAGCTGACCTACTAGACCGGTTCTTCCGTAACCCAGATCTATCAAGCCATGAGCCACTTTCAACGACTTGAAGATACTCAATCAATGACTAGCTCAGCACTCCCCTTTGAATTTTATCATGGCACAATTCTTGCTCAGTTTGTCCCCCTTGAGCTATCTTGAAGCTTGGAATCTCTTGAGGCCCAACTCAGGTCTGCCCCCAGCAACAAGAATCACCTTTGGTTAGATTATCCGGCCAGGCCTAAGTGCGAGGTTAACCAGTCGTACCATGAGAGTTCATTCCGACCCAGATTGGGTCATACTAACCAGTTATCGGCGTCGACGCATGCAGTTCGCTAGTGTCGGTGCATGGTGCTTCGGTCGACAGGGCAGTTGTCGACGCTCATAGAGAGTTGAGGCACAAGAGGGTCGACGGTTGCATCGGTCGACAGGGAAGTTGTCGACGCTCATAGAAATTTGAGGCGCAGGAGCATCGACGGTTGTGTCGATCGACGCGGGCGGCTCCCGGCGTCGGCGCGAGTGTTAGCTGCGGCCATCGGCAGCTAGTGTCGGTAGGACTCGGACATTGGGTAACCTAGTGTCGAACTGGTACCCAGTGTCAGCTCAGCACATTTCTCGTCCAATCTTCGTCGTCTCGAAGGTGAAAAAGAAAATTAAACATAGATAGACTATTACTTATAAAATAAAGGAGAAAAACATAAAACGAGATAAGAAACTAAAAATACTAAAAAGAAGAGAAACAAGAAGAATAGAAACCTAAGACTCCATGAAACACACAAAACGTAATGCAAAAACACACGAAAACCACATACATATATGTACAAATCAGTTGGGGTGCCAAATTTCTTCGGTTTTACCCCGACCGGTTCATATTCCAACCATGTCCCTTCGTATCCTGCGCCCTGGCACGCATTGATGGTAAACGTCTTATAAAACTTCCCCTTTTTTCAAAAACTTCTTCCATATCATATTTCTTTCCTTTTTACCAAGATTTACCATAATCTTTCTTCTTCTCTCTCCAATAAAGATCTCTTTCTCTACTTCTCCTCCAGCCAAGATTTTCCTCCATGTTCCTTCTCCGGTCAGGACTTTCTCCTCTTACTTCAAGCTAGGTACTTTTATTTTCCCTCCATTTTCTGATTACCTATCCTTATCATCTTCTGAGGAGCAAAATCCATCCTTTCAGGGTGGTGGCCCTGACAATATAGTATCCACCATTAGTGATAGATCTCTGGAGAATATTAGAAGGAAATTCCAAATCTCCGATGATTTTTTCCTCTTAAATCCTGAAGCCGGTAACAAAGCGTCCCAACCTCCATCCGGGCATTTAACCTTTTTCTCCTGATCGAAGATTTCTCGACGCTCTAGAAATCATCTCCGCAATAGTACGGAGTCGACTGTAGATGCGGTGAGTTGTCCCGAGTCGTGTCTCTCGAGGATGGATGTGATCGGCTATCGGTTTTCTTTATCGTTCTTATCGTCGGTTTTTCTAAAACTAATTTATCCTAAGAAAGCGATAATCATTGTTCGGTTTTATAGCTAAGGTTTAAATTTGAAACTTGAGATTTAAAAACAATAAAACATTTAAAGGAATTTAAAGCTTATACTAAAAACGATCAATTTAAACTAATTAACTTATTAAAACTTAATTATTTGAAATTAGTAAAATGGAGGGAAAATTAAAGTCAACTTATTTGAATAAGTCAACATAAGTACCTAACATCAATTAAGGGTTTTAAAGGAAGATCTTTAACAACTTTTACTAAATTACAATTTGAATATAACTTAACAACTTAAAAGTATAAGTTCATAAGTTAGAAAGCTAGAAAATTAAATTTAAAGTTTTGAAAAACACAAGAGATACTAAACTATGATCCAAAGCACAACACAATATTAAAAGGAAATAATCATGGAAATGAAACTAAATTAAAGGAAAGAAGTTACCAAATGTTGATTACACAAAAGCTTGAATGATAAAGCTGGGAAGTTGATGGAT
>BMAC01000236.1:1145469-1158095 GCA_014905375.1 Phtheirospermum japonicum
AAATGAGCAAAACATGAAAAACTGAAGAAAAAGCTGTTTGGTGAGCTTTCTGGGGAAGAAAGCTATGAGCTGCAAGTTGCCCACTTGAAATGACGTATGATTGCTTAAATCTTCAAAATTCCTGCTTTTCAGTCGATCGACTGAGAAAAAGCAGTCGATCGACTGCAGTCGATCGGACTTGTCGGCTGTCGATCGACTGCTGTGTCGAAATGGCCAAAAGCCCTGTAATTCAGTCGATCTTGGGGCACCAGTCGATCGACGGCAGTCGATCGGCCAAGTAGGCAGTCGATCGACTGCCATGTCAAAAAACTTCAAAATTCTCTGGAATCCAGTCGATTTCAGCCGGGGAGAAACCGGAGCTCAAGACCCTCCCGTTCAGTCGATCGACTTAAAGGTCAGTCGATCGACTGAACATTCAGTCGGTCGACTGGATTCCAGCGCCCGGCTCGATTTCTCATCCTTTTCGCATCCGCCGGTTTATCGAACCTCGTCCGTTGCGCCTCCTTGCTTTGTCTGTCCGATCCCGAGTCGAGTATCGACGATCCCCACGAGCGTGGGCCCCGCTTGGGCGTCCTACGGCCAAGAAAAACGGAACGTGAAAAAAACTATGAAAATGAATAAGAAAACGTACAAAAACTAAGAAAATCTAGAAATACGAAAAACGGCCTACCCGACTCCTAAATCAACAAAAAGCAAGCGAAAAACACGCAACGTGAAACAAAAACGAAAAGGAAAATATGTACAAAAAGATGCAAATCATCTCCGACCAATTTTAAGGAGGGCTACACCTCCCTCCCCATCCTTTCATTTTGGTCGTATCCCGGATTTACCAGATCCCCGTGCACCAGTTTATGCCCAACGTCTTTAGATTGTTAGTAGGATTTTTTTCTTGTGGCACGGTATTCTGGGCTTATTCCTTCGGACTAATTGTTTTATTCTTTGTATTAGGCAAAAAGCTTATCTTTTGGATTTTTCTACTTGTCCGCCCGATCCGGAGTTAGGTTCCTCATCGGATATCCTTCATCCAACAAGGCGTGGAGGAAAAGTATTTATTTTCCAGTTATTCGGGTGATTAGGGTTTTTCCCCGGTGCCCATTCAGACCCTTCCAGCTCAGGCCCATTTGAGTAGGGGAGAGCAATCTTCTTCATTAAAAAAGATCGTCAAATCCTTGAATAGAAACATCTTCAACCTATCCCAACTCCTCAGTTCTACCTCCCTGAACTTCTTCAATTCTGTTGAGGAAACTGGTCCTTTCCCGCTGAAATTGGTATACTGAACACGCTATCCAGCTCTTCCTTACCCGCACCTGTCATAGTTATTTGATGACGGCTATTACTATTATTATGATTTATTTTTTATTTTATTTTATTTTTTCGCAGTCACCATGATGAAAGATTTGTTGGCGGTGGAGCGCAAGAAGAAATCCTTGCCTTCTGGTGATAAGAGCTTGCTGGAAGATCAAGCAAGGCTGGCAATCGATCTCACTGTTCATTCAGACTCTGGGGATGAGCAGTCACTTATTTCTCGAAAACGCAGTCGACCTGGCAAGGGGGGAATGGCTTCTGGGTCCAAGGTGGTGAACCCCAACCTTAACCTATTCAATAGTACATTTGTTCTGGACTGCCCTAGGGGGGTAGCAGTTCAGTTCGTTGGAGGTAATGCCCCTAATATAACTGTTGGATCTTAGAGAAGTGACCGTATCCCGAGCTAATAGAGTCCCTATGCCAGGATAAAGCTATGGTAAGCAGCCTTCCTCTTCCATCCTCTTCTCTCCTCTCCCCTTTTTTTAACATTTTGTTTCTCTTATTAAACACCAGGCTGATGTCAAGACGGCCATCCTGGTAGATCGGGCTCGGGGGGCCCTCCTGAACGCAGACTTAGCTCGGGATCATGCAGCCTTGAAGGAAAGAGAGAAAAGGTTGGTAAATAATTTGCACGTTTTTGTACATATTTTTCTTACCGTTTTTGTATCACGTTTCGTGTGTTTTGCTTGCTTTTAGGTGTTTTAGGAGTCGAGTTGGCCGTTTTTCGTTATTTCTAGGTTTTCGTAGTTTTTGTACGTGTTTTATTAGTTTTCGTAGTTTCTTTTTACTCTTTCGTTTTTCTTGGCCGTAGGACGTCCAAGCGGGGCCCGCACTCGTTTAGGATCGTTTTCACTCGACTCGGGAATGGACGGACAAGCAAGGACGTGAAACGGACGAGGCTCGATAAACTGGCGGACGTAGAAAGAACGAGAAATCGAGCCGGTGCAGCAATCCACTCGACCGACTGGAAGTGCAGTCGATCGACTGCCTTTCTAGTCGATCGACTGAACTCCCAAAATCGACTGCATTTCAGGGACTTTTGTCCATTTTGGACGATGCAGTCGATCAACTGGAACCCCCTCAAGATCGACTGGATTCCAGGGCTTCTGGCCGTTTTTGACAAAGCAGTCGATCGACAGGCGACTTGACCGATCGACTGCCAGTCGATCGACTGCTTTACAGTCGATCGACTGAAAAGTAGTTTTTTTTACTGCTTTTGGACAAATTTTCCCCTTTGTAAAGGATAAAACACCAAACGTCATTTCATTCCAAAAAAACTTGCAGCAAATCTCTGGTTCAGGGATTTTGCTCCCAAAAACTCTTCTTCACATTTTCCTTTTCCATTTTAATTATGTATTAATTCCTAGTAATTAGTAATAGTTTAGTTAAGTGTTAGATCTTCATTAGCTAGTTGTTGAAGCCTTTATCCTTCAAGTTGCCATAGCCATTGTTGACGATCAAGCTTTCCTTTTCAAGCTTTTGTGGATTCATATATTTGGTAGTATTTCTCTATTTATCTTGTTTTGTTTTCATGTTATTGCTTTAATCTTTGTTTAGGTGTGTGGATCGTAGAGTAGTTGTTGTTAGATTCTCAATTTTCCTTACTTTTCATTTTATAACTTTTGAGCTTTTGAACTTATGCTTTTAAGTTATTTAGTTGTTTAGATCAATTTCTAAGTTTTTAGAAGTTTTATATAATCTTCCTTTTTAAAACTTTAATTTTTGTTAAATTAATGTTGACTTTTTCAAATAAGCTAGACTTTAATTTTCCCTCCCTTTCCCTTAATTTAAATTATAAGCTTTCTTAGTTAACTAGTTTAGATTAATCATTTTTAAATAAGCTTTAATTTCCTTTTCACATTTTAATGTTTTCAAAACTTCTATTTCAATTTAAAGTTTAGTTATAAAAACCAAAACCAAATCAATGACTACTGCTTTTCTAGTTTAGATTAGTTTAATTTCAATCGACAATAAGAGCAAATAAGAAACCGATAAGCCGATAACATCCATCCTCGAGAGACACGACTTGGGAAGAAATCGCCGCCCTACAACCGGCTCCGTACTCTTGCGGAGACGGATTGTGAAACTAGAGCGTCGAGAATTCGTCGATCAAAAATTTGGCGCCGTTGCAGGGGATGGATTAAGGCCAATGGTGTTCTTAATTACTCTTATCATTAACGTAGTTAGTAGTTAGATTAGTTTGTTATTTTACATTCGATACGCGTAATCTTTTGTCGTTTGTTGTGTATGCAGGGTAGGTCCGACGTCCCATTACCTCAGCTATTATCACCGATAATCGAGGAGCGAACGATGGCAACTCCGTTCGAGAGCCCAATTCTGCCCGCCCACACTCTAGACGATCAAAGGATGCCTCCGCCGCTTAATTGATCCGGCCGAGGATGGCAAACTACCGAGCTAGTTTGCCATACGACAACCCTTACATCCAAACTCCCGAATATCCAGATCCATACACCACTCCCGAATATGACGACCCGTATGCTTCGATCGGGAAAGAATGGATCTACTCTTCCGATCATTATGACCCAAATCCTCCACATTCACCTCCATTTTCATATCCCCATAACCCGAGCATAGATCCGTATGCACCGACTCGTGATCCTTTTGACCCGGGTTTTGACGATCCATATGTTCCACTCGCCCTTCCTTCTTCTTATGATACATATGATTCTTACAATATACCCACCTCGAGCTCGTATACTCTGAGCGATGACCCTTATACCTCACTCTTTCAAGATACGTCTACGTCCCAACTCCCGGACGTGGAGCCTCTCTTAGCCGAGCTCACGGAACGCCTCGCTCACATGGAGACTCACGCTAAGCAAATTGCCAATGACGTGGATGAGCTTAAGAAGCCGTGCCTTGACGAGATGCCCATCTTTGATGTGGTGGTGCCCACGGTCGTTGATGGAAATTCGAGATTTGACGATCTTTTGAAAGAGGAGCGCTATGAGGTGGATTCAGAGGACGAGGAGAATGGGTCGGAAGACAACGTAACCCCTCTCGGGTATTGTGAAGGGGTTGTAGTGGAAAGTGAGGGGGTGTTATCTTTGAGGCCTCCGGTGGCACTTGGATTGTCGAGCTTACCTGCTTTAGGCGAGGAAGATGTAGTTGTGCCGTTCTTGGAGGATGTGGAGTTGATCGAGCCTCTTTTGCCACCATCCGACGCTTTATTGCTACTTGAACAAGAGGAGGTGGAAGCGGACGAGGAAGATGTGCGGGGTTCTACTCTCTCGTGCCCGACTACGACTATTTCTAAATTCGAGAGAGAGGAGATGAAGGTCGGGGAGACGGAGAAATATGTCGACCAGTTTTGGGATGATCACGTTTGGGTGGTCGACTACTCACCCTTACGACCACTGAAGCAAGCCCACGTTCTTGATGTCTCGATCTTCCGGCTTGCCCGACGCGCCCGCCTTGGTGATTTTGATCACCCGGTGTGTCTACTCGAGAACACCAAGGCGTGGCATGATCGTCACCTCTTCTTGGATCCCGGATAACATTTTTGTATAATCGTCGAGCGAACGACGTTAACCAAACGCGCTACGTGGGAGGCAACCCACGACGTTCTAACCCTTTCTAACTCTTTTCTTGTTTTTCTTTGAATTTAGTGTATATTCTATCTTTAAGTAGTGTTAATGGAGTTTTTGGGTTTGTGTAGGTTCAGCCATGGAGTCTTGGGACAAAAGAGGATCGAAAATGGAGGTTGGCTGCTGAAATGCAGTCGATCAACTGAATACCTAGTCGATCGAATGGTATGTAGTCGATCGACTGCCCAATCGACTGGTGGTTCAAATCGACTGGATTCTAGAAATTTTCAAGCTCTTTGGCAAGAGCAGTCGATCGACTGGTAGCTTGCTGATCGACAGCCAGTCGATCGACAGCCAGTCGATCGACTGGCGAACGATCGACCGACATGGCGAAATCGACTGGATCCCAGAAAATTTCAAGGTTTTGACAACATCAGTCGATCGACTGTCCACAGTCGATCGACCGAAGAGGGCAGTCGATCGACTGCCCAGAGCCCTGCGGATCTTTATAAAGGCAGTCGATCTGCTTTTCCTCCTCCTTCACAAGCCAGTCGACCGAAAGAAAAAAAGAGAGAAAAATATATAAAAAAAAATAAATAAATAAATAAAATATTAAAAAAATCCTTTTAATTGCTTTCGTTTTTGTATATAGTTTAATTTCATTTCATTTGAATATATTCTCAAAATTTAAAACAAATTTGAAAAATAAATCCAAACAAATTAGAAAATTCAAAAACGCAAAAAGATTTTCGTTTTTGTAAATAGTTTATTTTTGTGCAAATTTTCCAGACTTACCTTACATTGTAGATAGCTTATTGCTTGCCTCGGCTCCCGACGACGACCTTTGCACAACCACGACGACACGAGCTCGGGCATAGGGGCGTTCTCTTTTCCCTACACCTTTTTACTGCTTTTCTTAGCTTAAATACGCAATGAGGACATTGCTAGGTTTTAAGTGTGGGGTGGTTAGAGTTAGAGTTCGTCCTAGTTTTTAATTTTATCGAATGCTTGCTTGTGTTAATTTGAGTTACGTGTGTGCTATTATTGCTTGGACCCTTGGCGAAGTGACGCGGTTTTGATGATTTATTAGGGTGTTTAGATTTTCGATCAAATATAGTGGACTTAGGTGGTTTATCTTGTTGGGATCTCCGTTCGGTTTTAGCTTCGTGCTATCCTTGTGCTCATTTAGAACTAGTGCCTTGACTAGCCCTCGTCATCAAATGCTCTCTATAGGTTTTTGTTTTGTAATTTGGAGTCGTCAATTGCTCCACGTGCTCGATCGAGAATTTTGTAAGTTGCTAGTAGCAACAAATGATCGGAGTCGTTGAAAGCTTCGTATTTTCATCTTTATTTACTATTTAAGTACCTTACGTCTATGGTACCAAAAAAGAAAGAAGAAAAAGAAAAATAAAAAAAGAGACGAATAAACAAGGATACGTTATAAATCCTTGAAGTTGTTGAGTAGCACGTTTTTCCTTTTTTCCAATTTTTAGTATATATTTGTTAAAGAGAGGCGTAGATGATTTTGGCTAGTAGGGAGCCGATTAACGGTTCGAGCGTGGATAGACCTTAGCCGGAGCAAGGATGGGGAGACCGACTTGGTGGATTGTTTAAGTCCTTTTAGGTTTCGGGAGTCGATCTAAATTTCCTTAACAACGCACATTGACGTCCTTTTAGCCAAAGCWAAYAAGCAACRTAGCGTACGACGTCTCGAATTATTTTGTGCATTAGTTAGGATTGGTCGRGGGTAGTTTTGTAATTTTATGTTAGTTTTGCTTGAGGACAAGCAACCGTTCTAAGTGTGGGGTGGTTGATTTGCACGTTTTTGTACATATTTTTCTTACCGTTTTTGTATCACGTTGCGTGTGTTTTGCTTGCTTTTAGGTGTTTTAGGAGTCGAGTTGGCCGTTTTTCATTATTTCTAGGTTTTCGTAGTTTTTGTACGTGTTTTATTAGTTTTCGTAGTTTCTTTTCACTCTTTCGTTTTTCTTGGCCGTAGGACGTCCAAGCGGGGCCCGCACTCATTTGGGATCATTTTCACTCAACTCAGGAATGGACGGACAAGCAAGGACGCGTAACGGACGAGGCTCGATAAACTGGCGGACGTAGAAAGAATGAGAAATCGAGCCGGTGCAGCAATCCAGTCGACCGACTGGAAGTGCAGTCGATCGACTGCCTTTCTAGTCGATCGACTAAACTCCTAAAATCGACTGCATTCCAGGGACTTTTGGCCATTTTGGACGAAGCAGTCGATCGACTGCCGACGTGGCCGATCGACTGCAGTCGATCGGTTGGAACCCCCTCAAGATCGACTGGATTCCAAGGCTTCTGGCCATTTTTGACAAAGCAGTCGATCGACAGGCGACTTGACCGATCGACTGAAAAGCAGTTTTTTTAACTGCTTTTGGACAAACTTGCCCCTTTGTAAAGGATAAAACACCAGACGTCATTTCATTCCAAAAAAACTTGCAGCAAATCTCTGGTTCAGGGATTTTGCTCCCAAAAACTCTTCTTCACATTTTCCTTTTCCATTTTAATTATGTATTAWWTCCTAGTAATTAGTAATAGTTTAGTTAAGTGTTAGATCTTCATTAGCTAGTTGTTGAAGCCTTTATCCTTCAAGTTGCCATAGCCATTGTTGACGATCAAGCTTTCCTTTTCAAGCTTTTGTGGATTCATATATTTGGTAGTATTTCTCTATTTATCTTGTTTTGTTTTCATGTTATTGCTTTAATCTTTGTTTTGGTGTGTGGATCGTAGAGTAGTTGTTAGATTCTCAATTTTCCTTACTTTTCATTTTATAGTTTTTGAGCTTTTGAACTTATGCTTTTAAGTTGTTTAGATCAATTTCTAAGTTTTTAGAAGTTTTATATAATCTTCCTTTTCAAAACTTTAATTTTTGTTAAATTAATGTTGACTTTTTCAAATAAGCTAGACTTTAATTTTCCCTCCCTTTTCCTTAATCTAAATTATAAGCTTTCTTAGTTAACTAGTTTAGATTAATCGTTTTTAAATAAGCTTTAATTTCCTTTTCACATTTTAATGTTTTCAAAACTTCTATTTCAATTTAAATTTTAGTTATAAAAACCAAAACCAAATCAATGACTACTGCTTTCCTAGTTTAGATTAGTTTAATTTCAATCGACAATAAGAGCAAATAAGAAACCGATAAGCCGATAACATCCATCCTCGAGAGACACGACTCGGGAAGAACTCGCCGCCCTACAACCGGCTCCGTACTCTTGCGGAGACGGATTCTGAAACTAGAGCGTCGAGAATTCGTCGATCAGTAAACATGTGCAAGGAGAAGGACGCTGCAATGAAAAAGCTGGATGGAGCTCAGGAAAAAGTGGGTAAGGCTTGGGAGGAAGCGAGGAAGCAGGATGAGGAGGTGAGGAAGAAGATCGATGAGTCTCGAGCTGAGGGGCATGCCAGTCTCCCCAATTTGGAAGAGGGGTTAAGACTCATCCAGATAACCAGAGACGTCACTAAGCGAGCCTTTTCCCACTCCCAGGAACTCTGGCTACTTCTCGTCAAGGAGGCCCAAGCGTGCTACCACTTGGCCTGGACGCTTATGAGAAGTGGTCTACCGAGAACCCCTCGGCCCACTTTGATCGTGAGGTGCCTCTTGAAGACCCCCCGGAGCCCGCCATCCTCATTTTTTACTAAGAGGACGATCGTCTTCATCAGCTCATAACGACGGAGTTTGCCGAGCACCTTCTTCAGCTCTTTCGTGTTCTGGATTTGAGCCAGCCTCCTCATCCAGAGCTGGCTTTGACCCTTTCTTTTCCAGGAGCTACCTCCTCCCGACCTATGCTGGTCTGGATGAGCTACGAGACGGGCCCCAGCTTGACAATATTTTCGGGGAGAGGGACTTTGGGGGTGCCTCTGGGAAAGCTGAGAGAGGGGAGGATGAGCTGAATACGCAAGACTATGGGTTTAGAGCGTAGACTGATTTCTGCTAAGGATTTTCTGCTTTCCAATACTGAACCATATTCTTGTCCTTTTATGTATTTTTGTCTTTTCCTGCCTAGGGTTTCCATGAAGCAAGGAAACCCCTGTACTATGTTTTGCTTATTTTCTATCTATATAAATAGGTTTTTCTGTTGTTGCATTACCATTATGGCTTCTGACTCCTTAGTAAAAGAGATAGATATCCTCAAGGAGAAAAATCTTTCTTTCTTTGATGGAAATCTCCTTCTCTTGGAGGAAATTTCCAGCCTACGTGAGAGATTTTCTCAAGTGCGCAAACTCTTGGAGAGGAAAAGGCAGAAAAAATGCCATTACAAACATGAATGGCTTAAACTCCGCCAGTTGAACCGACAACTTTGAGAGGAATGTAGCGACTTGGTCAGATCTGCTCAACGCTTATCTATTGCTGTGAATGATGCTCAATTTGAGTTGGAGCGTGCTGACAAGTATCGCCTCAAATTTCACGAGATCGAGCAGGAGATGTGGCGTATTTGTCATGTTTTAGCTGCAGATAGGAGGATTTCATCATCCCATCCTTAGACTTCTCTGAACAATCTATCCTCTTATGGTGTTTTATTTCTGGGAGGGCCATTGAATAACTTATGTATCTGGGCTTGGTGCTAGAAGTCTTGTTTGTTTATTTTTTTCCTTATGGGGTTTTCTATCTTGTACTTGCTTTATCTAAGAATTTGGTAAATAATGCTGGAACACCTTATGGATTTTCCTTTCTGTGTTTTTTGCTTTTGGTAACTCGTGAGATTTTCACCTAGCAGGGCGTGCTCAGGTCGACCATGTGCGGCTGAGCTCCATCTTATTTATCCTCAGTGCTCCCTTGCCAGTTATGCTAGGTCTCGATCTTTAGATTACTGTGGGTTTTGTTCTTTCAATTTTTATTTTAAGGCATCCACTTGGATCATCTTGGAGTGTCCACCTTTTGCCAATCTATCAGATCGGGTTTGTCTAGGGTATTTACCCTTTATTTGGTCAATCGGCCCATTTTAGGGTGACCTATCGCATTAGGTTCACTTAGGGTTTTTACCCTTTGTTCGTTCAGTCAGACCGTTCTGGGGTTTCGAACCTTGCCTGAACTATCGGGTCAGGTTTGTCTAGGGAATTCACCCTCTATTTCGTCAATTGGACTGTTCTGGGGCTTCCGCCCTTTCCTGACATACCGGGTAAGGTTTGTATACTGATTTCACCCTTTATTTGGTCAATTGGACCATTCTGGGGCTTCCGCCCTTTCTTGACCTATCGGATCAGGTTTATATAGGGAGTTCACACTTTATTTGGTCAATCGGACCATTATGGGGCTTCTGCCCTTTCTTGACCTATCGGGTCAGGTTTGTATAGGGAATTCACCCTTTACTTGGTCAATCAGACCATTTTGGGGATTCTACCCTTTCCTAAATATAAGTTCAGGCTAGAATCATATATACACATTTATTTTTAATAAATAATTCTTGCGCACTAAACTCAAACGTGATACATATCCGTAAAATTTGCTATATCTATGCTCGCGGTAGTTTAATGTCATCCATATGTTCCAGCTCGTACGCTCCTCTAGCTAATATCTTGATTACTTCGTACGGGCCTTGCCATGCTACATCCAAATTACCTCAAGTGATGCCCATATTAGCCCTTCGGAGGTCTCCCACTTGGAATTGTCGTTTAACAATAGTTTTGTTATAGGCTGCTCTAATTCGTCCTATCATATGCTCCATCTTTAGGAAAGCTAGCTCCCGCTTTTCGTTTATAATATATAATACATCTTGCTTTAGCGATGATTCATACTTTTATGCACCTATTTTTATTTAAAGTTGTCAATTTTAAAAAATTCGCCCGCAAGAGTACGGGATCACTTGTAGGTGGGTAAGTTGACTCGTGTCGATCTCAAAGGAAAGCTAGATTCAGAAGTTCCTCTTGTGTTTGTGTTTAAGAATAAGAAAATAATAAAAATAAATAATCTAAATACTTAAAATCAAAAGGTTGGTTTGAATGAAGAACAATAAAAATTAAGGGTTTTGAGAAGTTTAAGAAAACAAGGGTTGTAGAGCTTCGAATCGTCTCCGCGACCTCTTGGGAAAACCCAATTGATGGTTCACAATAATTCTAGGCTCTAGACCCATAAGATCTAGCCAACAAACTTCATCAATCTCAATATCACAATCAACCAACATATTCAAGATCACAATTCATTGTACAAGTTTGGGGGGGGCCATTGGCGTCGACGGGTCGCGTCGGTGGACGCGGCAGGGCTTCGGCAGCGATGCTAGGCAGCACGCGCGGGTCGGCTCAGAAGGTGTGGCGCCACAACGGTCGGCAGCATCGATGCAGGCTGGTGGCGTCGGTCGACGCTCAATGGGTCGACTCTCACAAAGAGTTGGCGTCGGTCTTGTGCATCGATAAGTGCTGGAAAGCATCGGGCGACGCGGGTGACTCTTGGCAGGCAGCGTCGGCAGTGTGGGCATGGCTCGGCAGGCAGCGTCGGCAGTGCTACTATAACAATTCCAGTTGGAAAATTTTTATGGATAATCGGCAGCTTCAAATTCATCAAATCGCGGCCCGTTGTTTTGAATGTAATTGTTTGTGTTTTTCTTTTGTTTTTAGAGAGTTTTCTTATATTAATTTTAGTAGTTTTGAGTTGTTTTTCGTTAGGTTTTTAGGTCGTTTTTCTTGTATTATTATTTTTCGTGTTTCTTGTTAATTTTTACGTTTAATTGGGTTAAATGATTTCAGTTAATTGGAGGTTTGGTGTAATTTTGGATTTTTATGTTTAAAATTCCTATTTTTATAGGTAAAGGCATTGAAGGATAAAAGTACTAGCCAAGGCAAGCCAAACTCCAAGCCAAAAGAGGCTCAAGAATGCCCAAACATTCTGGAATACTAGCCAACTCGCAACCACAACTTGCCAAGGTAGCTGCCAGCGTTTGGCTTTTGCCAAAATACTCGCCAAAAATCACGCCAAACTGCCCACACTGGGTTACCCAGTATCCGAGCAGCGCCCGCAAGCCTGCCGAAAGCGCCTGCCGAGACCGCCCGCACACCGCGCGTAGCGCCCGCCCAGAGACCGCGCGCCTGCTACTATCGCTCGCCACACTTCTCGCCAAGCGCTTGCCACACCCGCGCGCCAACACGCTTGCCACACCCGCGCGCCAACTTGCTCGCCAGCCCTAGCGCGCACCTGCCGGCCACCTGCGGCCCAGGCTCGGCCATGGCTGAGCCACATCGAGTCATATCGAGCCAAAATGTGCCAGAAAGCTAGCCAAGGGGTCTAGGAAGGTGCCTCCAGGTCAAACTTGGTCAGTCCCGGGAATTTCAAGCCTCTAAGGCTATTTTGGCCCATTTAAACCCAATTAAATGTAATATAAATAGGAGACTTCTTTCATTTTTGAAAAAACACCTTTCATTTTCTCCCAACCCAAGTGGGTTTGGGATTAAAAACTCTCTCTCCAAGCTCTTTGATAATTTTCTATCTTCCTTAGTTTTTTAGATTCAATTACAAGTTTTGATGTAATTTCCTTTCCTATATTAGATTTAATTTCAAGCACCTCCTTGGGTTTGTAAGCCTAAGAAGAATCCAAATACTCCTTTGGATTGTTTATTTTGATGCAATTAAATTTAAGCTTGCTACTCTTTCCTTTAATTCAAGTAAGTTTCCTTTCAATTTATTGCTTTATGCTTTAATTTCATACTTGTTCTTCATTTCCATGCTTTGTTCTTCATGTTATACTTTTTGCCTTAAAACCTTGATTTCATGATGAAACTTATGAATTGACTATGGAGTCTAGATGAGTGACACAT
>BMAC01000236.1:1158135-1175945 GCA_014905375.1 Phtheirospermum japonicum
AGCTTAAATTTAATTGCATCAAAATAAACAATCCAAAGGAGTATTTGGATTCTTCTTAGGCTTACAAAACCCAAGGAGGTGCTTGAAATTAAATCTAATATATGGGGGGGGGGGGGGGGGTTGTTTGGTTTTGATTGAATTATTCTAAATTAACTAGCTAGCAAGTATATTAGATTTAATTTCAAGCACCTCCTTGGGTTTGTAAGCCTAAGAAGAATCCAAATACTCCTTTGGATTGTTTATTTTGATGCAATTAAATTTAAGCTTGCTACTCTTTCCTTTAATTCAAGTAAGTTTCCTTTCAATTTATTGCTTTATGCTTTAATTTCATACTTGTTCTTCATTTCCATGCTTTGTTCTTCATGTTATACTTTTTGCCTTAAAACCTTGATTTCATGATGAAACTTATGAATTGACTATGGAGTCTAGATGAGTGACACATCTAGATCATAGATCGGCTCTTGGATCGTCTTGATTTTGAGTTTTTGCTATGCTTTATTTGCAATTTTATTTTTATGGTTTGTTTCATGCTTAATCCTAGATCTATTATCCTTAGAGTTTTGAACTTTCCCGTCCATTTTCATTTCTTTTTCTATTCATGCTTTCAATTTTTAGTAATTTGCATTATTTGAGTTTTTAATTCTCATTCATTGCCCCATTAGCTCCTGTGTATATTTATTACACACACAAGAAATATTATGTAGTTCTTACGCACATAATTTTTCTACACTGAGTTTTTTTTAATAATGCAATGTGCATAATAAGTGTGCACAGGAAATTTTATTAAAGTTTCCCAGAAACACGCTTGCCTGGTCTTATAGACAGGTAATAGTACTTTTTGCTAAGTACTTTTTTTTTTTAATGCAGTGGGTTTATGAGAAAAATGGAGGAGCCAAAAATGATCTTGCATTTTATGATAAGCTACTGCAAGATGACTGTTACAATAAGTTTGCTTGGAATCAGGTAAAATCTTTTGTACAGTTTTATATGCTACTCTTGTGATAGATTTTGTTGGACTACCAGTTCTGTTGTGTTCGCTCGCCGCCCGGTACCCGCTGTTCGGTCGCAACGGAAGCGTCGTTTCGTCTATCGTCGTCAATCTTCAAGTGGCCCGGACACTGATTAAATCTGTCCGTACTTAGCCAAAGTTTCAGCGATTTTACACTGCCAAGCCCTGAAGCTCCAGAATGCTCTGTCCAGCCCGGCCCGAACTGGAACTACCTGCTTCTTCACCTTGACAGCAGCCTTGCGGGCCCGTCTACTAGCCGAAAGTAGCTCCTTTCACCAGAAGCCTGTAATTTGAAAGCTAAACAACAAATTACAAATGGGACTAATAGATTAATTGAATAATTAGAACGATTACCGTCTTTTTGTGTCGATTGTCTGAGAATCGCAAGAAAATAGGTTCGTCGTTTGATGAATCTGAACCTGGGAAAACCTCCAGGATAGGTCAGAGTTTTACTTCGGCTCAGGGATCCGTAATTGGTCCTTTTCTTGCAAAAAACTGAAGCAACTTGGCCGTGAGGATACGGGACGACACTCAGCCCTCCACCGCCGGTAGCAGCCCCCAGAAAGAACCGCCCAACAGACCCCCCCTTGGACCCCTTGGTTTTACGATCGACAAAGCTTACTGTCACTCACAAAGAAATTGAAATCTTACGAAGTAGATATGGTTCTGTTATCGTGTTTTTAACAGGAAATCACATGGGTTCCTCTTATACAGGTCGGGAAGAGGAGAGAGAGCGGGGTAATCGCACCAGAAATCCATCACAGTCGGGAAGGAGAAACCGAGATGGGTAAAGGGGGCTGAAATGAGGATTAGGGTTAGAGGCCAACCTTTTTATATGTGGGAGTCAACGGTCTAGATGAGAGTGTTCTGGATGGACGGTCAAGATTAGCCCAAAAACGGGTCAGTGGGTTAGGCTGGCTTTCCACAGGGTACGATCTAGGCGGGTGATGGGCTGAGTGTAATGGACCCGACAGAATTAGTTAAGTGGGCCGATCATTATCACTTGGGCCGCACATTAACAATCTCCACCTAGGCCCAAAACAAGCCAAGTTGTCGGTTTGTTGCTAGGAAACCATGGATTCTCATCATCGCCATCCCGGTACCTGCACAAATAAAAAATCTCAACGAAAAAGTTAGTACAGATACCAAGAAAAGAAAAACAAAAGAATTGCGTATTTAACGAATACGCCTTACCTCCCACTTACCGTCGCGGCCTAATCGGCCGTGTTAAAGTTCAAAATGTTCAAACACGTTCGTAATTTGCTCGCGGGCAAACACTTGGTGTTCATATCGGCAGGGTTGTACTTAGACGGAATTTTCTCAAGATCGATAACACGGCCAGCAACAATGTCACGAATAAAATGTAAACGCACATCTAAATGCTTAGTACGATCATGAAAAACAGGATTTTTACACAATTGAATCGCAGCTTGATTGTCGGAAAATAACACAATATTTCCATCCAAAACACCAATTTCAGATAATAGACCCTTTAACCAAATAGCTTCTTTAAAAGACTCAGTTATCGCAACATATTCAGCTTCAGTAGTAGACAACGTAACAATAGGTTGTAACTGGGACTTCCAACTAATACAAGAGCCACACAAATTAAACACATATGAAGTTATGGATTTCCGACTATCTCTATCATTAGCATAATTCGAATCAACATATCCTTTAAGCAAAACACCATCAGCTGATTTACAAAAACTCAACCCATAACTCACAGAGAATTTCAGATAACGCAACAGCCATTTCAAAGCCTCCCAATGGAGTTTACCAGGATTACACATGTATCTACTCAAGCAACTAACAACATAACCAATATCAGGCCTAGTACTAACCATGAGATACATTACAGAACCAATAGCATTTGAATATGGCACGTTTTTCATAGCATCGATTTCAGTTCTAGTCTTGGGGGACTGAGACTTACTTAACACAATATTCGGAGTAAGCGGAACCTCAGTAGGATCCGCATCAGTCATGAAAAACTTTTTCAGAATCTTTTCAACATATGAAATTTGGTTTAAGAAAATCGAACAATCTTTCCTGTCTCTAACAATGTTCATGCCCAAAATACGTTTATCATCTCCAAGTATTTTCATATCAAACATATCACATAGACACTTTTGAACATGCTCAACAGACTTGATGCAAGGACTCACAAGTAACATATCATCAACATAAATGAGTAAGAAAATAGGAACATTAGCAGATTCTTTAAAGTACAAGCAATGATCATAAGAGCTACGTTTAAACTTTAAAGAAATCATGCAAGCATCAAACTTTTTGTTCCAGTGTCTAGGAGATTGGTTCAACCCATACAACGATTTTTTAAGCAAGCAAACAAAATCAGGATTCGATTTATCAATAAAACCTTCTGGTTGCTTCATAAAAAATTTCTCATCCAATTCACCATGCAAGAAAGCAGTTTTAACATACATTTGTTTTAACTCCCAATCAAAATGGGCAACTAATGCAAGCATAATACGCACAGTGGTGAATTTAACAACCGGAGCAAAAATTTCCGTATAATCTACCCCCTCCTTTTGAGTAAACCTCTTAGCAACGAGTCTAGCCTTAAATCTAACCCCCTCATTCTCATGCTTAACCTTATATAACCACTTACAATCAACAACATGACAATCATCAGGTTTAGGCACAAGAATCCACGTTTGGTTAACATGCAAAGAGTTCATTTCATCATTCATAGCATTTAACCAGGCACGAGAATTAACGGATTTCAAGGCCTCATGATACATTTTTGGTTCACTACTATCAATAGAATCAAACACCCCAAAAGCATATGACGTAAGATGATAATCACGTACAAGTACAGATTTGGAACGAGTTCTTTTCTCCCTATCTCTAGCAAGTTGATAATCATCTAACACATACGAATCATGCATATTCTCAACATTTTCATCATGCACATCAGGTGTTTGAACATTTTCAGCAGGTAAATCATTAGAAACATCATCAATAACATCAACAGGCATATTATCAGTTTCAACAGGCATATCATGCGAATCATCAAAGTTACTAACATGCATAGGCTCCACCTCACTTGGAGTCGGGATATGTTCATTAACAACAGGCACAGAAGCATATAAACATGGAAATTCAAACTCATTAAAAATCACATCACGGCTAATAATCACTTTAAAGCCCGGTTCACTCCTAAGCCACAACCTATAACCCTTAACACCCTTCGGATAACCCAAGAAAACACATTTCACAGAACGAGGTTCAAACTTATCACGTTTTTGATGAACAAACGCAGCAAAACCAAAAATACGCAAGTTAGAATAATCAATCTCTTTTCCACACCAAACAGACTCAGGACATCTACCATTCAAAGGCACGGAGGGGGACCTATTAACCAAATATGCAGCCGTTAATAAGGCCTCGCCCCAAAGCCTTTTTGAAAGACCAGAAGTAAAAAGCATACATTTAACTCTTTCGAGTAGTGTACGGTTCATTCATTCCGCAACCCCATTTAGCTGCGGGGTATACGGAACTGTCTGGTGCCTTTGGATGCCAGATTCAGCACAAACTTATCAAACACATTATTACAAAATTCAAGTCCGTTATCAGTTCTAAGAAATTTTATACGCTTTCCAGTTTGATTTTCAATCAATATTTTCCAAGTTTTAAACTTTTCAAAAACATCGGACTTATTTTTCAAAAGAAACACAAAGACCTTTCTAGAAAAATTATCAATTACAGACAGAAGAAATCGATTACCACCATGTGTGGGATCTTTAGCCGGACCCCATACATCAGCATGCACATACTCAAGAATATCACGACTGGCAGAAACTTTCGGGGAAAGGGAAACAGGGAATTGAACACGTTGTTGTTTGCCATACACACAAGTATCACAGAAAGGCATATCAGAAATTTTATCTTTACCAAAACACCCACGTTTATGCAGAATTTCTAAACCTTTACTACTCATGTGTACAAGACGTTTGTGTCATAAAAAAGTATGATCAGCAAGCACAGAGTTCGCATAATTAGCCATGGATTCACAGTCAACCGTGCAAACATATAAATTTCGCCGCTTTTCAGCTTTGAAAACAACAAGAGAACCCTTCATGATTTTCATAACACCATTCCCCCACCTACCTTCTAATCCATCATTCTCAAGAGCAGCATAAGATATCAGGTTATGACATAAATCAGGCACATGACGCACATTCTTAAGCGTTAAAGCATAACCAGAATCAAACTTTAAACAAACATCACCCAAACCAACAACATTGCATACTTTCTCATTTGCCATAGAAACATGCCCATGCTCAACTTCTTTGTAATTTGAAAACAGATGTTTATGAGGAGACATATGAAACGTGCATGCAGAATCAACAAGCCACTCATTATCACATAGATTAGACCACACAGAGTCCACATTATCATGCATTTCATCAGACTCAATAACCATATAAACATCACCCATATTGTTCTCATTACAAGACACCATATTCGCATGATCAGATTGTTGTTGTTTGTTTTTCTTGGGACATTCTTTAATATAATGATTAGGATCACCACAGTTATAACATTTGAGACCACTTGGACGAGATTTGGACCTACTCTTGCCTTTGCCTTTCTTTTTAGAAAAACTTTGAAAATTTTGGTTATTTTGATTAGTGGAGGTTTGAGGGTTTTGAAAACGGTTTCTCGACCTACCTCTAACAAAATTAACCTCGCCATGACTATTACTTCCCTTATTAGCTTTTAAATCCAATTCTTTACTTTTTAAACCATTTATTATTGTGTCAAGACTTACCTGATCTCTTCCATATTTAATAGCAGATTTCACGTCATTATAAGAATCAGGAATAGCATTTAAAAGCACAATAGGGGAATAATCATCAATGTGTTTGTCACCGGTTTGTTTTATGTCCAAAACAAGTTTCGTAAAAATGTCAAGATTATTATCAATATATTTTGACAAATCAAGTTTAAATCTAAAAAACTTTTCAAGTAAAAACAGTTTACTTGGCAAAGACGTTTCGGTATAAAGATCTTCTAATTTGTCCCAAAGTTCTTTTGTAGAATTAAGTCTACCACATTTGCGTAACACGGAGTCAGACAAATTTAAAATAATATACGAATACGCAAATTCGTCAAGTTCGGCTTTTTTCTCGGGTGTAGTACCCGGAGTAAAAGAAGAATCAATTGCTTGAAAAACTTTTTGTTGAACCAAAATACCTTTCATTTTTTGTTGCCAAATTTGAAAATCACCATTTCCGTCAAAAGGAGCCAAATTAAAAGATGAAAGAGACGTCATTTTTAAAACACGAAAGTTTTTGAAAAAACGACACAAATGAACACAAAGTTTCAAGAAAAATGCACAGAGCACATAAAGAAGGCAATAACAGATATCAAATGAAGGCATTCACAAAGCAAATTACGAGCGATCAATAAAACGAAAACTAATTAACGAAATATGATAACAGGCATGTAAACATCAGAATTAATCCAATAGAACATTTCAACATAATAATTCAACGAAAATGAATATGCGGCAGCAGGATAAAATCAGCGAAAACAAGTCAACGAAAGCACAAAGCAAGCACGTAGCAAGTTCGACTAACCTAGGACTAACCTAGAAACTACCAGCTAGATCCCAAGTAATTAAAACCCGCTACAAGCGGTTTACTCTACGAAATGTAAAACAGAGAGAATCAGCCTCTTTACCAGAGCGGGATCCCACGTAGGGACCCCAATCCCTTGGAGCGGTGGACGACGAGCGCTCTGATACCACTGTTGTGTTCGCTCTCCGCCCGGTACCCGATGTTCGATCGCAACGGAAGCGTTGTTTCGTCTATCGTCAATCTTCAAGTGGCCCGGACAGTGATTAAATCTGTCCGTACTTAGCCAAAGTTTCAGCAATTTTACACTGCCAAGCCCTGAAGCTCTAGAATGCTCTGTCCAGCCCAGCCCGACCCGAAACTATCTGCTTCTTCACCTTGACAGTAGCCTTGCGGGCCCGTCTACTAGCCGGCAGCAGCTCCTTTCACCAGAAGCCTGTAATTTGAAAGCTAAACAACAAATTACAAACGGGACTAATAGATTAATTGAATAATTAGAACGATTACCGTCTTTTTGTGTCGATTGTCTGAGAACCGCAAGAAAATAGGTTCGTCGTTTGATGAATCTGAACCTGGGAAAACCTCTGGGATAGGTCAGAGTTTAACTTCGGCTTAGGGATCCGTAATTGGTCCTTTTCTTGCAACAAACCGAAGCAACTTGGCCATGAGGATACGGGATGGCACTCAGCCCTCCACCGCCGGTAGCAGCCCCCAGAAAGAACCGCCCAACAGACCCCCCTTAGACCCCTCGGTTTTACGATCGACAAAGCTTACTGTCACTCACAAAGAAATTGAAAGCTTACGAAGTAGATATGGTTCTGGTATCGTGTTTTTAACAGGAAATCACACGGGTCCCTCTTATACAGGTCGGGAAGAGGAGAGAGAGCGGGGTAATCGCACCAAAAATCCATCATAGTCGGGAAGGAGAAACCGAGATGGGTAAAGGGGGCCGAAATGAGGATTAGGGTTAGAGGCCAACCTTTTTATATGTGGGAGTCAACGGTCCAGATGAGAGTATTTTGGATGGACGGTCAAGATTAGCCCAAAAATGGGTCAGTGGGTTAGGCTGGCTTTCTACAGGGTACGATCCAGGCGGGTGGTGGGCTGAGTGTAATGGACCCGGCAGAATTAGTTAAGTGGGCCGATCACTTATCACTTAGGCCGCACATTAACTAGTTCAATGTTAACTAACTACCTTACATGTATCAGAGTTTGTTTACGCTTTTTTGCACCATTTTAACTATATTTTTTCCAAATATGTAAAATTAGAAAGAACTAGCAGAACTAGCTGACTTCCAGTTTCCCGATTCTACGATTCTTCTCTGCTTCAGACGTAAATATCTTCTTCATCTGCGACAGGCGTAAATTTGATTTCTGTTTAATCCAGTGAGTATTTTTGCTTCTGCACAAGAATTATATATGTATGTTATTCCTCTTTTCAGTTTAGATTTTGAAATTATGTTGCTGTTGATGAATGCATTGGGTTTGATTACATTTAATACATGATTTTGGTTTTGTGTTAAGTGTGGTGCTGATCAGCTACCAAAGTGGTCCTGAGTTTCTGTGCAAGCTTGCATGTGACTCTATGAAGAGAAGAGGATTGTTTTGTGGTCCCACGATATATTTTGTTTCCTTCAGCTAAACCTTTTTCATCTTATTGTTTATATTGTTTTTGGTAAAAACACCATGATTTTGATTTGGGTGTACATTAGTTGCAGGAGGATCTACATAAACAGTACATTTGTTGCCCAACATGTCATAAAATTATAAGATAAAACGTTAATTAAATATGTAGAATCAAAACAAATATATAGTTTGAACTGAATAGAAAAAGAAAAATCATGAGAACCACAAAATACGAAATCCATCTTGGCACCGCCGAAAATCCCAAAATGCACGTGAGTATTGCGTACGTATCGCTGTCATTTCGATTCAATCTCAAATTGCGGCGAAAAGCTTCCTCCAAAGGCAGAAACAGAGTGAACGGYAGATYCGAAGGTAACATCCTGATTACTATTTTTCCGRATTYGCCGATTTTTGATCCTTTGKAGAGATTAATTGTGGGGATTTTGCGGTTGGGTGAGTTAATCATTGACGGGATATTTTTGTGAGTTGAATTGCTGAAAAATCTGTATGATGATGAATGAAATGGAGGYGATTATGCAAATTAGTTTTATTTGTGCAAATTAGTTTTATTTTTATGGGTTGAATTGCTGAAATTCGTTCTTTCAAATCATTTAGATATATAATTATTTGGGGTTGGGTTAAAATTCTCTACTTCTCCCATTGTGGATTATTTGGTGTGTGAATCTTTTTTTGAAATTGAATTATTTTTGATGATTTAATTGTTGATGTTTGGGGATTTTATTGTTTTTTTTTTCTTTTCTTGAATTGAGTGGTACATTTTTTATTCTGAAAAATCATCAACATGTTAGATTTTTTTTTTTTTAAGATTAGGTTATGTTTGTTGGAATTGGAATTAGTAATTTGATTATTGATTTTGATTATTGATTATTTCTTGATATAAACAGAGAGAAATAACTTACTGGGGTCAGTAGTGGTAATGCGAGCAGTGCCTGAGAAGTCACAGCTATAATCGATGAGTCCCTTAGCATGATAGTAAGAGTTCATAGCGAATGAGGCATGATCCCTCACAGTGTTGGGGGTGAAGCATGGGCCCTCAGGGTTAATGGGCTTGCAGTCTATGCCTTGGCTGCACACATTAAATAAAATAACAACCAGGGGGGCTGAAAGCATTGGTGGTAGTTTGATTATGTACTTTCATTTGTCGTTTTTTTTTTGTTTTTTTTAACAGAATGATGTGAAAACATATTTTGTGAAATTGAGGAGTCAATTAATTCTGAATGAACAATTAATGATAATTGATATGTACATAAATGATTGTAAAGGAAATACTCCATCCGTTTCTTTTTTAATTGTCAATTTCTTTTAAGAACTAAGGAACATAAAATTTTAACTAATACATTTTTAATCAATTAATAATATTCATAATGAATTTACTGTTTTTTATAATTATCTTACTACCATAAGTACCTTGATTTATTAAAATGGTGATAAAGTTGTAAAAAAATGTTTGTAACAAAATCAAGTTCATAAAATGACATTTAAAAGGGAACGACAGGTGTCTACACCTGGCTCATCTCGGTGGTCCTTTTTCCGTTCAGCGGATAATGAAAGAAGTTAAACCCTACGGAACCAAGGTCGAAAAGATTGAAAAAATTTCCTGGTGCCAGTGATCATTTGGTTTGGAAAGCTTCTTCAGATGGTCTTTTTTCTACAACATCTGCTTGGAAGTGTGTGGTTGAGCCTCATATTAGTTATAATTATCAATCTACATATGAAATTTATGCATATGAAATCAAATACTCTATACACTGATAATATTCTTTCATATGGTAAAAACATATTATCATCAATTGATCAATACCTAAATTTACGATAATCAATTTGGAAATTATGTTTTTCATATACATAATTTGGTATATTTAATTTATGATCTCTGTTTTATTTTTATTGTATCCAATTACAACATCATTTCAATCTTTCATGGATAATATTATTTTTCAAATAATTATATTTATAAAATATTATTATTTTTAACAATTAGAAGTTTTCACCGCGAAGAAATAAGTAATCTATCGCAACATACTCCACTACAAACAACTTGGTTAGTTTGTTTCAAGTATCTACGTTTAATATTTTGTAAATCATTTGTTTTATTTATGTATCTAAGAAATTGAATCAGACATTTAGATTGTACAAGTCATCTATATGTTTTAAATAAATTTGACAAATAGTTTTTAAAAATTGAATCGAAGGTTTACATCCCACACATGGCATTGAGCCCTTCGAATAGTAGGGTTCCGTTCAAATTTTAAAGGAGACAGTTTCCACTTATTGTTTGTTTCCCAATAACTATAAACAAGAGTTAGTGTCAAACTCTTTCAAATGTGGATTTGTATTTGTCAAGACCAGTTTTTAATCACGGCCAACTCTACGTCACAATCTCTCGAGTCAAAAATTGTACAAGAATAAAAACTCTAAATTGTGACGATGATGATAATATTGTTAATAAAACGACAAATGTTGTTTATAAGGAATTTTCTAAAAATCTCGAGTGAAAATATGAATATTTTGTATTAAAAAATTTAGATATTTTGTATTATTAAATAAATTTCTTGATTTAATTTTTTGTTTTGTTTTGTTTTTGTTTTTATGTGTTTACTGGATAAGCCCACGTAAGCGCGGGTATCCAAACTAGTTATTTATAAAGGGGCTGACTCCAAATTTAAAAAGGGTTGATGGATTTATGTCCAAATTACCCATATTCTAACTAGGTTTCTTTCTTATACATTTCATTTTTATTATATTTATAAAAACTAAAAAAACCACCTAGGATAAATATCCTAATCAAATTTCTTTTTCATTATTTACTTTTTCTTGCAAATATTTTTTATTTTATCCAATTAATAATATTTTTTATTTATTCAATCATTTTGAACTTTATTGAAAAACATGTCCATTTCACCAATATTGTATTTTTAATTGAAATATTGCAATTCCTCAAAATCACTTTTCTTATTTTTTTTTATCTCGATAAGTTACAAAATCAAAATACAATTTTCTTGCATAAGTTTTTTAAATATTTTTGAAAATGAGTGATATATTTTACTAGGGTCATTTCGAAACTCATTTAATATTTTTTCGCATCTATCACAATCAATAGGATTTAATAAAATAACATGATCATTTTACCATTATTGTATTTTTAACTTAGAAAAGTATTGCCTTTTATTTTCTTAAATGAATTTAATTGTCCTTGATATGCAATATGCTAATTAATTATATTAAAATTAACAATATGAAGTGGGAAAAAAAGGAACAGATATATACATATAGTAAGAATTAAAAGTTGATTCATAAACTGAATATTGAATTAATTGTTTTAAAATTTTTATATATATATTAAAAATATGTAAATACACTTAAAATGTGCTACTTAAAATTTATATTTTAAATTTACTATCTATTAAATTAATTATATATAACTTTACATTTAGAATTCTTATTGTTTTGGTCTCATTGATTATATACACACAAAACTATTTGTGATTGTATTTCAAATAAAATAAAAGTTTAGTCCACTTATTTAATAGTATATTTGACATTCTCTACGTACAAATATTATTTACACTCTTAAAATTGAACGTACAACCATGCATGTGAAAGAATTATTATACACGTATATGTATGATTTTATTAAATATTGTATGCATGACATAGTGAACTACTAAAACTATGACACGATTTAAATACTTAAATAGGAGTTGATGAATGAACATTAAACTACTTTATTTATTTTTTGCTCTTAGTGATTTGCAGTTTGTTATAAGATCCAATCTTAAAATTTATTGCAAATATCTTCAATTAAATTTACTCCCCTACTCTTGATTGTTTATTTTATTATTATTATTATTATTATTATTATTATTATTATTATTATTTATTTTTCTTTTATTAGTAAAATAATTTAAAAAACTATAAATGATTAAATCAAAATATATGTTACGAGCGAATCTAATAAACTGAGAATACAACACGTATAATTAATTTCAACTTAACAGTCAGTTTTGGACAATGTTACCTATCAATTTTCAAGAATTTCTTTCGGCGATATTTCAAATAGTATTTTATATGAGATGACGATCAACAAAATTGAAGGATAATATATCTCACGTTAAACTTTTCTTGAAGAAATCGCTTTTCAGTCATGATCGATTCATCAAGAGTGACCAACCATAAGGGATTAAAAATCCTGATTTGCGATAATGAAAAAAAACTTAATAACAAAATTACGAATATTATGTATAAAGAATTTTTTCATAACTTTTAAAGTACACATTGAGAATAATCTTTTTACGAGCCAAAACTTTTTATTTTTTAAGATATTATTTTGTTAAGAGAAAAATAAAAAGATTACTTGAATATATATTATTTAACTATAATAAATATATATATATACATCCACTTAGTTAGTGGATCTAATTCATAAAAAAAATATTTAAGTTTCCATGCAATTATAAAAAAAAAAAAAAAATTGATCATGCAAATGAATAACATATTACTTTATTATATACATAATACATTTTATAAATTAAACAATCATTTCTTTTGTGTATGTTTTTGGGTATAACATACTAATTTATCATATACATTATATAAATTAAACAATCTTTTTTTGTGTGTATGTGTTCTGATTCTTATTTTACTATTAAGTCATGGGAAATGACTACGTTGCCTACGTTGCTTAAAGGCACCATGCCCTATATGATATTTATTAATTTACCCCACTACTTATTTTTTGAAATAATCCAATGATTATAATTAAATGAAAAATGATATAGTCAAGATAGCACATGAACTCCCAAAGTCATGATCATCAAATAAAAAAAAAATTAAACAATCTTTAATTTGTGTATGTTTCCTGTCAATAAAAATGATTTCCAATATTTATTTAATGATGTTTTATTCTTAATTTATTCCCTCAAAATGATTTATTTATTTTGTTTATGTTTTCCAGTTCATAAAAATGATTTGCAATATTTAATGATATTTTATTCTTAAAAAGGTAAAAAATTTAATATCTCCCTAAGTCATGATTATCATATAGAAAAAAAAAAATAAAAATGATCCAAAGTAATTTAAATAGAGAACTCTGAATAAAAATGGTTCAAAATAATTATGATTAGCAAAACTTAATGATATTTTATTCTTAAAAAAGTGAAATAATTTAATATCTCCCTAAGTCCTGATTATCATATATATAAAAAAAAGGTCCAATATCATATTTAAAAAAAAAATTAATAGAACACGCCCGGTGGGACTCGAACAAAAAATATCTCCCTAAATCGTGATTATCATCATATAAATAAAATAAAAATAGTTAAAAAAGTAAAATAATTTAATATCTCCCTAAGTCATGATTATCATATAAAATAAAATAAAAATGGTCCAAAATAATTTAAAAAAGCACGCCCAGTGGGACTCGAACCCACAATCGCCTGATTAGAAGTCAGACGCCTTATCCATTAGGCCATGGGCGCCGTTTGCTTGAACTGACACTCAAAATTTTATATTCAGACAATTGAACTGGAGCTTTTTTAAGGTATGCGCGGCGCGGACCCGGACCCAGAAAAGTGAGAGGAAAGAGGATGAAGCTGGTCATGTCTCTCTCGACTCTCTTACCGGTGCCCGCTTCCAATACTCAGTTAGCCATTTTCAACTCCTCAACTTTCTCAATATGCGCAGCAACTCAGAATCTTACAATACGTAAGAAACCCGCTATTAAACAACGTTCTACAAAGCGCACCAGTAATATCACCCCAGCTCCAATTCTCAGTCCCACAGATGCCCAGTCACCTTCAGTTCCTCAGAAAAAGGTCTCCCTTTCTTTTTATGTTAACTTTTGTGTTTTCCTGGGATTTTATGAGTTTTTCAATATTTTTAATGTGTTTTTTTAGGGGGCTTTGTATTTTATAAAATTGTTTGTTTTTTTAGCGGGTTTTGTAATTTTGATAACTCTTTTCACTTTTTCGGGTCTAGGGTTTTACCAAGATTTTATGAGTCTAATTTGTGTTAATTATGCTGTCATGTCTTCTCTAATTCTTTTTTTCCTTCCTTTTTTTTTTCTTTTTTTCTTTTGTGTATGTTTTTGGGTATAAACATACTAATTTATCATATACATTATATAAATTAAACAATCTTTTTTTTTGTGTGTATGTGTTCTGATTCTTATTTTACTATTAAGTCATGGGAAATGACTACGTTGCCTACGTTGCTTAAAGGCACCATGCCCTATATGATATTTATTTAATTTACCCCACTACTTATTTTTGAAATAATCCAATGATTATAATTAAATGAAAAAATGATATAGTCAAGATAGCACATGAACTCCCAAAGTCATGATCATCAAATAAAAAAAAAAATTAAACAATCTTTAATTTGTGTATGTTTCCTGTCAATAAAAATGATTTCCAATATTTATTTAATGATGTTTTATTCTTAATTTATTCCCTCAAAATGATTTATTTATTTTGTTTATGTTTCCAGTTCATAAAAATGATTTGCAATATTTAATGATATTTTATTCTTAAAAAGGTAAAAAAATTTAATATCTCCCTAAGTCATGATTATCATATAGAAAAAAAAAATAAAAATGATCCAAAGTAATTTAAATAGAGAACTCTGAATAAAAATGGTTCAAAATAATTATGATTAGCAAAACTTAATGATATTTTATTCTTAAAAAAGTGAAATAATTTAATATCTCCCTAAGTCCTGATTATCATATATATAAAAAAAAGGTTCCAATATCATATTTAAAAAAAAAATTAATAGAACACGCCCGGTGGGACTCGAACAAAAAATATCTCCCTAAATCGTGATTATCATCATATAAATAAAATAAAAATAGTTAAAAAAGTAAAATAATTTAATATCTCCCTAAGTCATGATTATCATATAAAATAAAATAAAAATGGTCCAAAATAATTTAAAAAAGCACGCCCAGTGGGACTCGAACCCACAATCGCCTGATTAGAAGTCAGGACGCCTTATCCATTAGGCCATGGGCGCCGTTTGCTTGAACTGACACTCAAAATTTTATATTCAGACAATTGAACTGGAGCTTTTTTAAGGTATGCGCGGCGCGGACCCGGACCCAGAAAAGTGAGAGGAAAGAGGATGAAGCTGGTCATGTCTCTCTCGACTCTCTTACCGGTGCCCGCTTCCAATACTCAGTTAGCCATTTTCAACTCCTCAACTTTCTCAATATGCGCAGCAACTCAGAATCTTACAATACGTAAGAAACCCGCTATTAAACAACGTTCTACAAAGCGCACCAGTAATATCACCCCAGCTCCAATTCTCAGTCCCACAGATGCCCAGTCACCTTCAGTTCCTCAGAAAAAGGTCTCCCTTTCTTTTTATGTTAACTTTTGTGTTTTCCTGGGATTTTATGAGTTTTTCAATATTTTTAATGTGTTTTTTTAGGGGGCTTTGTATTTTATAAATTGTTTGTTTTTTTAGCGGGTTTTGTAATTTTGATAACTCTTTTCACTTTTTCGGGTCTAGGGTTTTACCAAGATTTTATGAGTCTAATTTGTGTTAATTATGCTGTCATGTCTTCTCTAATTCTTTTTTTCCTTCCTTTTTTTTTTCTTTTTTTTTTTTTTTTAATTTTCAAATGGGAATTGTAGATTGGATGTTTCTTTTTTTTATTTCTTCTTTTCTTTTTTCTTTTTCTCTTTTGTAACCATTCGTGGGTTTCCATATTTGAAGATTTGTGCTTTTTGGGTTTTGAGGGGTTTTATCTTTAGTGGCAGTCTATCTTCTTTTTATCATTTCTTAGGCTCTTTTCTGTTGACAGGGTTCTGGTGCCAATTGGGTTCGGTACAGAAGAAATGGAAGCCAGTGATAATGATAGATGTTTTACGACGAGCAGGTGCGTATGTAACAGTAGCTTCAGTGGAGGAGCAATTGGAGGTTGAGGCATCTGGAGGCACTAGGCTGGTGGCCGATGAATTTATCTCTGATTGTTCTGATCAAACTTTTGATCTTGTTGCCTTGCCGGTTAGTTAGTTGTTAAGAAACTCTGCTTTTATCTGATTTTCCGTAAAACAGCCTTATAATTTGCATATCATCATCATCTTCATCATCTTTTCCCGTATTATATTGTTATTTTAAAATTAAACCCGTTGAGGGTGTAATTTGTTAAAATAAAATAAAATGCAAACCTCGAGGAGTTTTTTAATTTTGAAACATAAAATGGATTTTTTTTATAAATTTTTTAATCATCACTCTTTCTGTACGTAGGGAGGAATGCCTGGCTCGGCACGTTTAAGGGAAAGCCAAAATTCTCGAGAACATCACGAAAAGACAGGCCGAGGCGAAAAGGTTATATGCTGCTATTTCTGCTGCTCCAGCGGTTACACTTTTGCCTTGGGGACTACTTAGGCGAAAAACAGGTAATTCCGATTTGCTTTGATATTTACTAAATTACTGGGGGGGTGGGGGTGGGTTGACAGGATTGGACTAATTTGCTTGTAGTTTGGTTCTGTCAGACAACTTGTTCACCCTGCATTTATGGACAAGCTTCCGACTTTTTTGGGCGGTCAAATCAAATTTACAAGTCTCGGACGAGCTCACAACTAGCCGAGGCCCCGGCACGTCTTTTCAGTTCTCGGTTATCTTTAGTGGAACAGCTCTTTGGCGAGTCAGTAGCCAAAGAAGTTTGGTGACGTGATGGTAAGAAAACGAGAAATACCTTTGGTTTCGGAATTTAAATGAAACACATGCATGTATGATATATGTATCCCTGCTATATGTTTCAGGGATAGCAAAATACAATGGGAGCTAAATCAAAATATATGTGATAATGTGTGAGTGTGCGCGCAATTCATTAATATTGAAACAAGCCAATGGCTAGTGGATTATAATTTCTATGATGCATTACATTCACGTTAATACCCAAAATTGGAAAACAAACAAAAGGGCTTTTGTAAATGGCTAGTGATTATAATTTCTATGATGCATTACATTTACCCAAAAACTCGAGGACTGCCAATCTTGAATTTGTATACACATACTTTACCTTGGATCTAGAGTGTTTTTTTATAGTAACAACACAGACGTGGTGTGAAGGTTTATTGAGCTTTAGTGTTCTCAACAATGCAATGCTTTGGTTGTATTATTTGCTTAACCAGCTTGAGATAACAGTTTGCTTGTTTCGTTTATACAGCTATTAAATCTTGCTGATGATGATTCTAGAAAAGAAGAATTTGATGAAGTTTCATGGTCCCTTGATCATGCTCCTCAGGTAAATAGTCCCAGTTTTCAGATTTCTACACAAATCAAATTGATCTTTTATCTCTTTCAATCCACTCTTAAAGTTTTTGAGATTTTCATATACCTAGTAAATGTCGCAGGTTTCTCGTTCCAGTTGCCAAATGGTTCTGAAGAAAATTGAATTGGTGACCATTGTAGATGATTCTACGACGAGCCAAAAGCAAATGTCACAGTTGCTTCGGTGGGAAAATCATTGCAGATTTTGGCATCTAGTGGCACCAAAAATAAATTGCAGACAAGATGATTAGTGATATTGCTGATTCAAG
>BMAC01000236.1:1175970-1191287 GCA_014905375.1 Phtheirospermum japonicum
TTTTTTTTTTTTAATTTTCAAATGGGAATTGTAGATTGGATGTTTCTTTTTTTTATTTCTTCTTTTCTTTTTTCTTTTTCTCTTTTGTAACCATTCGTGGGTTTCCATATTTGAAGATTTGTGCTTTTTGGGTTTTGAGGGGTTTTATCTTTAGTGGCAGTCTATCTTCTTTTTATCATTTCTTAGGCTCTTTTCTGTTGACAGGGTTCTGGTGCCAATTGGGTTCGGTACAGAAGAAATGGAAGCCAGTGATAATGATAGATGTTTTACGACGAGCAGGTGCGTATGGGGTGGGTTGACAGGATTGACTAATTTGCTTGTAGTTTGTTCTGTCAGACAACTTGTCACCCTGCATTTATGGACAAGCTTCCGACTTTTTGGGCGGTCAAATCAAATTTACAAGTCTCGGACGAGCTCACAACTAGCCGAGGCCCCGGCACGTCTTTTCAGTTCTCGGTATCTTTAGTGGAACAGCTCTTTGGCGAGTCAGTAGCCAAAGAAGTTTGTGACGTGATGGTAAGAAAACGAGAAATACCTTTGGTTTCGGAATTTAAATGAAACACATGCATGTATGATATATGTATCCCTGCTATATGTTTCAGGGATAGCAAAATACAATGGGAGCTAAATCAAAATATATGTGATAATGTGTGAGTGTGCGCGCAATTCATTAATATTGAAACAAGCCAATGGCTAGTGATTATAATTTCTATGATGCATACATTCACGTTAATACCCAAAATTGGAAACAAACAAAAGGGCTTTTGTAAATGGCTAGTGATTATAATTTCTATGATGCATACATTTACCCAAAAACTCGAGGACTGCCAATCTTGAATTTGTATACACATACTTTACCTTGGATCTAGAGTGTTTTTTATAGTAACAACACAGACGTGGTGTGAAGGGTTTATTGAGCTTTAGTGTTCTCAACAATGCAATGCTTTGGTTGTATTATTTGCTTAACCAGCTTGAGATAACAGTTTGCTTGTTTCGTTTATACAGCTATTAAATCTTGCTGATGATGATTCTAGAAAAGAAGAATTTGATGAAGTTTCATGGTCCCTTGATCATGCTCCTCAGGTAAATAGTCCAGTTTTCAGATTTCTACACAAATCAAATTGATCTTTTATCTCTTTCAATCCACTCTTAAAGTTTTTGAGATTTTCATATACCTAGTAAATGTCGCAGGTTCTCGTTCCAGTTGCCAATGGTTCTGAAGAAATTGAATTGGTGACCATTGTAGATATTCTACGACGAGCAAAAGCAAATGTCACAGTTGCTTCGGTGGGAAAATCATTGCAGATTTTGGCATCTAGTGGCACCAAAATAATTGCAGACAAGATGATTAGTGATATTGCTGATTCAGTGTATGATCTTATCATCCTGCCTGTAAGTCTCTTAAACTTGTATAACCCTTTTTTTCCCTTGTTTTGCTCATACCCTGCTCCCTTTGTATCCTTTTTTTTTTTCCTGGCAGTTTTACTTTTCCCTCTTCTTTCTTTTATCTACTGTTGGTGCGTGGTTTATGGATTTTATTTATTTATTTTTGCCGTTTACATGATCAGTGCGTTTAACCATATTTATTCTGTACTCGTCTTAGTGCTATATTGTCTTGCATATAGAGTTTACCATGAAGTGTAGTGATTGAGAGATCTAGCGGTGTCATTTTGATAAGGGTATGTTAAAAAAAGCGCTCTTGAAATTTAACCCAATTGCGAATAAGTTCAGTTAACAAACATCCGTTTAATCCCTGTAAGTTATTATAAAAAACTCATGAGGTTTGTATTTGGTTAAATACTCCCCCAAAACGGGGCTATCGTAAAGTAGCAAGAAACATCGAGGGGTATTTTAAAAAAATTGTAAGGTTAATTCCTTATTGGGATGATTACTATAAGCAACTCGAGGTTTGAATTATTTACGAAAAAATAAGGGCTTTTTGAAAATTACAGAAAAGTCGGTTTGATTCTGTAGTACACTTTACTCCCTTCATAAGCAAGAACATACAATTATCCCCTTTTATCTAACGCATAGTTAAACCTGTTTGTTTGAGGATTTTTGAGGTTTGAAAGTTCTGGGATTTAAAATTGAAAGTTCAAATTAATAGGAAAAATCTTGTTTGTTTGGGGTTTTACAAAATTCCTTTAGGAGGTCAAATCATGTCTAATCATGTTTTTTTTATGTATATTCAAAATTTCAAATCGCCATAGTTTCTTATCTATTTTAGATGAATAATATATCAAATTAATCATCTCTTCGAGCACGGCAATTTGACACCCAAATTATACATATAACAATAACAGTACATATTCAAAAAGTTAATTGAAAAAAGAGAATATTCTATTCTTTTTAAATTTTAAATTAAATAGGTTAATAGGTGTGGTTAGAATTACCATTTTGAAAAACCTGGTTTTTGGAAATGTGTTTCCCAAACCAGATACCATAACCTTGGAACAAACATAGAAAGTTTTTTTTTTTGGTAATTAACCCAAAACTCGGGTGGTTTTTGTTAGTATCCCTTTTTTATAATTATCAGTCTGAACCTCAAGTATATATTTATGTTTGGATGTCCTGCTAAGGAAATCCGGACTATGAAACCACCACTCCAGACTTAGTACTTCGAATCTCCCAATCCATTCTCTGTTTCATCTCTTGTGTTTCGTTTGATTAAAGTTTCTTCTAAACTCTTGCTCGTTTATTCAAGGGTGGAAAATTAGGCGCCGAGCGGTTGCATAAGTCTAGGGTTCTAAAGAAGTTGCTGAAAGAACAGAAGTCATATGGGAGAATATTCGGCGCCATATGTTCTTCACCCGCAATCCTGCATAAACAAGGGTTGCTAAAGGTACGATACTTATTTTCCTTTCCTGGAGTCTAATATTTTGAACTAAAACACAAATTTTGCTTGTAAACAGGAAAAACGAGCCACGGCCCATCCTTCAGTCATAAGCATGCTCGACAACATGGTGAATGGCACCCGAGTAGTTATTGACGGCAAACTAGTCACTGGCAAGGGACTTTCTACTACAGCGGATTTTGCACTCGCTATTGTGAGCAAGATTTTCGGGCAAGCGAGGGCGAGGAGTGTCGCCGAGGGTCTTGTTTTTGAGTACCCAAAATAATAATAATAATAATAATAATAATAATAATAATAATAATAATAATAATAATAGTTTATATCTCTAATTCACTTTTGGGCCATTTGATTGCCTTTTTGTTATGAGCTTGACCTAATAATAATAATAATAATAGATTATATCTATAATTCACTTTTGGGCCATTTGATTGCCTTTTTGTTATGAGCTTGACAAAATCATATTTTTATTAAAGGGTTCCCAGGGTGACCCAATCAACAAAAATAAGCTGTTTGGTTTCTTTTTTTGGCTGTTTGATATCAAACACATTAATTATTATGTTGTTTGGTTAGGACAGGTATTACTTAAAAAACAAATTATGTTTTGATCTTCATGCCCCCACTTAAATTTGATCTATCGAAATACACCCTCAATTGAATAAACTTGTAACCCCCTCATGAACTTGCTACATTTTATGGACTTGAACCCTAGAAACATTACCGCTTGCTCGCATCCACTGAATGCGTGAAGATTGAGGAGATACTCACCGACCAATCGAAGGGAATAAGCTTATGACCCAATCTGGGTCGGACCGAACTCTCATGGCGCGACTGGTTAACCTCGCACTTAGCCCTGGCCGGCGTATTTCGGATGCTTGAAGGCCCCGCTGTCCAAGCTTCAGGATAGCTCAAGAAGGACGAATTGAGCAAGAAATGTGCCATGCTAAAATTCCAAGGGGAGTGCTGGGCTAGTCATTCATTGGGTAGCTTCAAGTCGTTGAAACGGGCTCACGGCTTGAGCTCTGGGTTACGGAAGAACCGGCCTAATAGGTCAGCTCGAAAAGGCGTCGTAAGAATTTGGGATGGTCACTTGGGAATATGTAGCTTAAGCTTGGTCGAGCTGAAATAGGTCAGGGGGCCTAAATCTGGGGAGAATTGAGTCATCCAGATCTAGCCACCTCAGGAGAGCTGAGCTGCTTAGATCATCTGAATAACGGCCCGAGATTCGCGGTAATTCTCCAGGATCTCGGAGAGGCCTTAACTAATTAAGGGTATAAGTATCTCAACCAGTAGAGAAAGGGATATCACTTTCTCACTTGCTTATTTTTTAGTGCTCTTTGAAATTACCTAAACCCACAACTGACTTAAGTTTCGTAGAGGGCTCCACCGAAACCTCTTCGGTGGTCCTTTCTAACGTATATCTTGAGCAGGTATCTCAGGTCACGGCGGGGAGTATCCTTTCTTCTACATCAACATTTCCGGGCGAATCAAATTAACGCCGTTCGTGGGAAAGGTGAACCGGGCTGAGACGTGAGGCGGAGTTGATGGAAACGGACGGACTTCAACGGAATTTGGTGACAGAGCTGGGTGGCACGCCAAGCTCTGCCGCACGCACGGTGGCTTTAGAGGCCGTAGCCCCACCAACAATGAGCAGAGAAGACGAATCGCAACCTCCTCCGGGAATATCACCGCATTTAAACTCTTCAAATGACGGAGGTAGGCCTGTCAGTGATTCCTTTCTGCAACAAATATCCAACCTCATCGGTAAGGCGGTGGGAGAAGTCGTGGACAAGAAATGGGTAGAATTCTCGCCAACCCATCTCAAAAGAGACCAACCACTAGAAATAGAAACGGCTAGAACCCCCAGGGCGCAACAAAAACCTCTGTTCGGGAAGAGGACGAAAGCTCCTTTGGCTCGGACAACGACACTTCAAGTAGGAGCAACCCAAACCTTACCGAACAAATGCAGAACTTGCAAAAGGAGGTCAGAGAGGTCAAACAAAAAATGCAAGAAATATGACGGGACAAATGCGTCGGAGCTCCCCATTCACGTAAAACGTCATGGTAGATGACTTGCCAGCCTCTTACTGATCCTTAGGTTTTGAGTATAATGGAACGACAGATCCGTGGGATCACCTGTGCCGATTTGAGAATGCGGCCACCTTACACAAATTCTCGAACGCAATAATGTGTCGAGTCTTCCCTACGACTTTTACTAAGTCAGCTCAGCTCTGGCCACCTCTCTCTATAAGTAATTTTAAAGAGTTCAGCTCGACATTCTTACATCAGTTCACCAGTTGCAGAAAATATCAGAAAATACCATTAGAGTTATTCAGCCTAAAGCAAAAAGGAGAGGGTTTGCGTGGATATATAAAGCATTTTACTGACGCCAAATTGGAGGTTCCATCAGCATCCGAGGAGCTCTTAATCCATGCCTTAGCCCAAGGACGAAGAAAGGGAGAATTCTTTCAGTCGTTGGTGGTCAAACCAGCACACACGTTTGGTGAGCTGCTAGCATGGGCAAAAAAATATATACATTTGGAGGAGGCCCTAAGGCTCAAAGACTATGGAGATATGCGAAGAGAACGAGCTGATAAGGAAGAAAGGACTCAGATCAAGAAAGCCAGGATTGACCTGGGAGGAGGGCGCCCTAGATTTGATCTATACATGCCCCTGGCATCACCATAGGGTGAAATCCTCCAAGCTATCAAACAACATCCCGATATCAAATGGCCGAGAACGTATACCCAAAAACCGAAAAAAGAAAATCTGATAGATTCTATAGATACCACAATGAGTACGACCATGATACTGATCATTTTACACATTTGAAAGATGAGATAGAGCGAATGGTGCAAGCAGGTCACCTTAAAGAATTTGTGCATGCAAGGAAAGAAGGACCCAGACTTGACCGTTATAGGAAGGAGCAGCACGATGTTGCCAGACGTGAACATGAAGGTAGCCGCAGTGAAGGCAAGAGGGGAGACCAATCTCAAGCAATTCGGGGAAAAACTCAAATGATAGTGGGAGGCACCTTGGATACACAATCTTGTCGTGCACAGAATAGTTATGTGCGTGTTGCAAGGGATATCCCAAGGAGAGCACAGGAGGTCGGGCAATTAATCCCAAACCCGAACATCTGCTTCGGTTCAGAGGATGAGGATGGCATTCTAGCGCCTCATATAGTTCCCCTGGTAATAACAACTACAATTGCTAATTATAACGTACATAGAGTCTTTGTCGATATAGGCAGTTCTGCGGATATCTTATTTTACGACTGTTATAGAAAGCTAAACTTGGACCTAGAAATGGAAGAGGTTACGACCTCACTGGTAGGGTTCGCGGGAGGAGCTCTGCAACCATTAGGTGCGGTAAATTTTCTATTTTCGTTGGGGGAAGACCCGTTTAGGAAAACTAAATCGATATGCTTCCTCGTAGTGGACGCACCGTCCTCTTATAATGTTATACTTGGACGACCATCCCTGAGTCAATTTCAAGCAGTAGTCTCTGTTTACCATATGACGATGAAATTCCCCGCTCGATAAGGAGTAGGAGAAGTAAAAGAAGATCAGTAGGCATCATGACGGTCTTATATGGAAAGCATTAGGAGAGACGAGGGGGAGAGAAAACCTAAATAGGCTAGAATAGAAGCAGTAATACATGAACCAACTCGGACTGAGGGAAACCTAATAGCGGTAAAGGTGGTTCCGGGAGACGGAAGTAGAGTCTTGTGAGTAGGAACGATGCTAAGACTAGAAGTTTTGGTAGAGTTAGTGGCCTTCCTGTGAAACAATGCCGATGTCTTCGCATGGTCACCTCAGGACCTTGTAGGCATTGACCCAGGGATAGCTGAGCATCACCTAAATATCAACCCCTCAGCAAAGCCAATAATACAGAAGAAGCAAAATCCTGGCCCAGAAAAAGAAGCCATAATCCAAGCCGAGGTACAGAAGCTGTTACGGGCAAAACACATCCAAGAAATACAATTTCCAGAATGGCTTTCTAATGTTGTACTGGTGCCAAAGACAAAGAAGGCGTAATGAATGTGTACTGATTTTAGGGATCTCAGTCGTTCTTGCCCTAAAGACCACTATCCATTACCAAGAATAGATCAGCTCGTGGACTCCACCTCGGGTCGCGAGATACTTAGTATGATGGATATCTCCCAAGGATACCACCAAATCAAACTAGCTAAGGATTTGAAAAGGGTTAGTTTCATAACCCCAAAAGGAACATACTGTTATGTGGTCATGCCTTTTGGGCTCAAGAATGCAGGAGCTACATACCATCGATTGGTAGATAAAATGATTGAGGCTCAGCTCAGAAGAAATATGGAGGTATATGTGGATGACATGTTAGTCAAGAGTGTCAAGGTAACCTCGCATGTGGACGACATGAGCAAAACTTTCAACACTTTGAGGAGATACCAGATGAAACTTAATCCTAAGAAATGCGCATTCGGAGTAAGAGATGGGAAACTCTAGGGGTATATGGTCACGGAGAAAGGGATAGAGGCCAACCCAGAAAGGTCAAGGCTATCACGGATATGCAACCTTCACGAAATGTTAAAGAAATGCAATGTTTGGCGGGAAGAATAACCACCCTAAGTAGATTTGTTTCTCGATCAATAGAAAAGAGCTTGCCATTTTCTCGAGCTCTGCGAAAGAAGGCTCGTTTTCAGTGTGATGAAGAATGTCAAATTGCCTTTGGTAGATTGAAAGAATACTTAGATAATATGTCTATACTCACCAAGCCTGTGGTCGGTGATCCTTTGGTCCTGTACATGTCCATTGGTAAGCAAGCTATAAGCACAGTCTTACTCAGGGAAGAGAGAAGGTTGCAGAAACCAGTGTATTATTGGAGCAAGGTATTGCACGATGGGGAGCTCAGGTACGTGGAGGTAGAACGAGCTATGCTAGCCCTGGTCGGCACAACCCGGAAGCTCAGACCATATTTTATTTCACATAAGATAGTGCTCAGAACTAACCTACCCTTGAAGACGATAGTAGGCAAGCCAGAGGCCTCGGAGCGGTTGGTAAAATGGATCATCGAGCTCATCGAATTCGACATAGATTTTGAAGGATGAACAGCGATCAAGGCCCAGGTGTTGGCAAACTTCATGTAAGAAAAGGTTAGCTCCCCCAAGGAAAAGAGAGGCTGGACTGTCTACACTGGTGGATCAGTGGGAAGCCTAGGATGCGGAGCAGGAATAGTGTTGATAAACCTAGAAGGAATTACTACTGAATATGCAGTGCGAATGAAATAGCATTTGTCGAACAATGAGGCGGAGTATGAGGCTCTCTTGAGGGGGATACAGATGGCAAAGGAGCCAGGGGCTGAACGCATAAGTGTATGAGTAGATTCCCAGCTGGTATGTAAACAAATACGGGGAGAATTCGATATACTAGAAGACCGCATGACCAAATACGTAGCTCGATTCCATGAGATGGCCAAGGCTACCGAACTCTTGGATGTGCTCCAGATTTCTAGGGAAGAGAAAGGTCGGGTAGATTATTTAGCTAAAATAGCTAGTTCAGCAATGGGCTGCCAAGAAAGAGTAATCACATTGCTGATGGCGCAACAAGAGTCTGGGGAAGATGAGGTAAAGGAGTTGAATGAAGAAGGGGATTGGCGTGCTCCCATCAAGGTGTACTTGGAAAAAGGAGAACCGCCCATAGAAAAGAAAGAAGCAGCAAAAATATGGGTCAGGTCATCCCGATTTTGCTTAATACAAGGGGAATTATTCAAGAGGGGTTTTAGACAGCCTCTCCTCAGGTGCTTAGGTTAGAGGGAAGGTGTATATGTTCTGAAAGAAATCCATGAAGGATGTTATGGCAATCACATGGGCACCAGAGCCTTTGCAAGTTAGGCGATACGAGTAGGGTACTTTTGGCCACAGCTAAGGCAAGACGCGGACCTTTGTCAAGACTTGTGATCGGTGACATTCCCCACTCATACATCGTCCGACGGAAGAGCTCATGGCAATGAGCTCTCAATGTCCTTTCGTGAAGTGGGGAATGGACCTGGTCGGGCCTTTCCCCATGGACCCAAGCCAAAAGAAGTTCTTTATAGTAGCCATAAACTACTTTAGCAAGTGGGTGGAGGCCGAAGCGATAATTAAAATCACGGAGGATGTGGTCATGCGATTTCTTTGGAAGAACGTGGTATGTCGATTGGTATCCCGCGAATACTCATATCGGATAATGGCACACAATTCACAGGAGCCCGAATAAGATCTTGGTGCACAAAAATGAAGTTAACATAGCATTTCACCTCTGTGTATCACCCCCAAGAGAATGGCCATGTCGAGGTTACCAATCGCATATTAGTTCAGGGGATTAAAGCACGGTTTGAGAAATCACGAGGCAAATGGGTTGAGGAGCTTAGCTCGATCCTCTGGGCATACCAAACGAACCCTAAAGAGGCTACAGAAGAAGCGCCATTTAGCCTGGTATACGGCAAGGATGCAGTAATTCCCGTAGAGATTAGGATAGAAACACACTCGGTACAAAATTCTAATGAAGAGCAAAAAGAATCGCTTGATTAACACGGATTTGTCTTAATTTAGTTAGTATTTTATTTAATTTTTATTTTTGATTTGGTAAAAGTTGGATAGATTGAGCATATTTTCGTATTTTCTAATCTCCAACTTGTTTTACCGTAAATTAATTATAATTAATTAAATTTATGTTTATTTTAGGTATTTTGAAGTATTTAAGTTTGGACGTAGTCAAGGATGGGCGTACGAGTGGAGTTTCAACGAAAACGGGCCGCGATTTGAAGAATTTGAAGCTTTCGATTATCTATAACCGTTTTCCATCTGGAACCGTTATAGCAGCGCTGCCGACGCTGCCTGCCGAGCCATGCCCACACTACCGACGCTGGCTACCGAGAGTCGCTCGCGTCGCCCGACGCTTTCCGGCACTGATCGACGCACAGGGCCGGCGCAACTCTCTGTGAGCGTCGACCCATTGAGCACGCCACCAGCCTACCATCGACATTGCCCACCGCTGTGCGCCACACCTTCCGAGCCGACCCGCGCGCGCTGCCTAGCGTCGCTGCCGAGCCCTGCCATGTCCACCGACGCACCCGTCAACGCCAACGGCCCAGAAATGCATTTTTAGGGTTTCTTACTGCCCAAGACTTCCCACAACTATAAATACCTTATGTATTTTGGATTTTTAACATACATTATCATATTATGAGGATTTTAAGGTCTCTTAGGGGCTGACAACCCCAACGAGTGCCCTTCGATTTCTTAGTTACTTTTCATAATTCTTAGTTTTAAATTCTTAGATTTAGAATAAAGTAGATTAGTTCTTAGATAGTTTAGATAATTTAGATTCAAGACTTCGCTTGGAACGCTGCAACTTTCTTCATTTAATTAGTAAGTTTTCTATTTTCTTTCGCTTAATTAGTTTAAATAATTTTCTATGCTTTGAATTTCTTGCTTTTAATTAGTTTTAATTCTTGCTAACTAGTTAATTTAGAATAATTCAATCAAAACAAACAAACCCCCCCCCCCCCCCCCCAAACTTGTACGATGAATTGTTGATATTGAGATTGATGAAGTTTGTTGGCTAGATCTTATGGGTCTAGAGCCTAGAATTGTTGTGAACCATCAATTGGGTTTTCCCAAGAGGTCGTGGAGACGATTCGAAGCTCTAGAACCCTTGTTTTCTTAAACTTCTCAAAACCCTTAATTCTTATTGTTCTTCATTCAAACCAACTTTTTGATTTTAAGTGTTTAGATTATTTGTTTTTATTATTTTCTTATTCGTGAACACAAACACAAGAGGAACCTTACGAATATAGCTTTTCCTTTGAGATCGACACGAGTCAACTTACCCACGTACAAGTGATCCCATACTCTTGAGGGGGAACTTTTTAAAAATTGAAACCTTTAAATAAAAATAGGTGCATAAAAGTATGAATCAAAATTCTGGCGCCGTTTCCGGGGAAAGCTAAGTAGGTTGTGAATTTTTTGTTTGCCCTTCATGATCCTTATTTATATTTATCTTTATTTTATTACAATTTTTCTTTTCGTTGGTTTTATTATTTTTATCTGGTACATTTAATCTTGTGCGTTGAGTGTTGTGTATGCAAGGTACATCTCTTGAGTCCTCGATTTAACGTCCGAAATAAAAAAAAATTAGAAAAAAATGTATTACTCGTCCGATGATCCACCGCTAGATTGGCATCATGCACCTCGACCGACAATTCCAATGAGCGACGCAATGAAGAATTACTTTCCTGACAAATACGACCAATTGAATCTCCCGATTTTTCATGTCCGTCGGAACGAAGATGCGCTAAAATTCATTCAAAAGTACGAGTTCATCACTGATAGTTCTCCTCTTCACGGGCTTACAAGGGATCAAGTGAAGATGCGACTCTTCACTTTTGCAGCTGAAGGAAGAAGCAATGAAATGGTTTGTAAGGCTAGAACTTGATTCTTTGCATACATGGTATGAAGTAGGCGATAAATTCATGAGGATGTTCTACGTACCTAATGTAATGTGTGATCGTTGTGGATGCCGAGGACATATGACGCATGAATGTTTGGTAGCATTTGATGATGAGCCACAGGAGGAGGTTGTCGCCGTCCAGAATTGTACGAGCCACGATTCTTATGTCTCTCCCGACTCGATTCCCTACTACCCGAGCCATGAAGAATATACACCAAACGATCAATTTCTGGCGGGGCAGCAAGATTAAGAAGCCGAAACCATTCACCATCAAGACGAACTTGCACTATCGACCATACGAGATAACTATTCTAAGTTTACAAAGAATACGGAGGCATTGTGTGGTCAAATCGAGGATTATTTAGCGAAAAGGTCAAATGAGAAAGTCGAACTTCTAAGTCAGCCTGAGATGCCGATTCTTGTTGCGATTAAGCCCATCTTAGAGGTTGAGAATATGAGCTTGAATGATCGCTTGGGAGAAATTTGTGAGGAGGAAGTTATTGAAGATTTGGTTGAGATCACTCCGCCTGTGCTTTATAATGAATTATTGGATAATGATATAGGAGAATGCCGTTGGAGCTTATTGTGGATCTTACGAATTCGAGCTTTCTCAATGTTTATGCGGATGATGTGATGGAGCCGAATGTGGAAAAGATGTGTACGGAGGATGCGATTGGGGATGTAGTGGAGATCGCCCCTCTTGTGCTTTTCGAGGATTTCATGGATGATTATGAGGAGGTGTTGCCACTGGAGAACCCAAGCGATGTTGGATATTCACGGCCACTGGAGCTCAATGATAATGGAGGTGATGCGATGCCCAATGTAGAAAAGGTAGTGGACGAATTTATCGAGAAGGATGCGATGATCGAGCCTCTTATCGAGCCACCCATGATCGAGGATGCGAATGAGATGGTGGTTGAGGTAATCGAGCAAAATTTCCCTCCCCTATGACATTATATAGATTTTAATATTTTCTAGGGTGTTGAGGGAGATGCTAAATATTTGAAGGAGTTCGGAGTGTACGAGGGATTTGCCATTTGTTCAACGGATACCCTAGTTTTTAAGAAAGTAGAGGATCACCCTATGCCGCAATTTACTTTTGATATGTTCGTGGTGATCAATTATTCACTTTTTCGACCTTCGAAGCGAATTGAAGTTTTTGTTCTATGACTTGCTTTCCGTGCTCGCCTTGGTGATTTAAATTGCCTAAACGTACTCTTGGAGAACACTTAGGCGTGGCACGATCGTTACTTGTTTTTGGATCCGGGATATAATCGTTCGTAGAAGACGTCGAGCTTCCGACGTTAACCAAGCGCTTCTTGGGAGGTAACCCAAGTATTCGTTTTATTTTCTTCTTCTTTAAGTTTCACTAGTTAGTTTGTTTTTGTTCGTTTGTTTTGTCTTTTTAGATTTTTATTCAAGGCATTTTCATTCACGAGAGTCAAGACGAGGGATATTTGCACAAGCATTTTTTTTGGAGCCGCTCGACATTTTCTTATTCCCTTTCTCCCTTGCTTTTATTTTCTTAATCTCATTTATGGCAATCAGGGGATTGCCGAGTTTTTAGAGGGGGGGATGGTTGAGTATGATTTATATTTGAAAATTATGCAATTTGAAAATTTTTTATGTGATTGATTGCTATTCCCGCGCGATATTGTGTTTGTATGGCTTGCCTGTCGAAGTTAACTATGTTTGATTTGATGTTCTTGTCTTTGAGCGTGTATAAGTGCATAAAATTTTTCAAAATTATTATTTATATATTGTAAAATGGTACTTGGACGCAATTGATTTCGCAAAACCTTAAAAGCAGCGTCAACTCAAAACTTTTTTGTGCAAAAGCCAGTGAGTAGCCTGTGTGTTTATTGTCATTGCATGTACTTGAGTGAGTTCTGTTTTGAGATCTCTATGAAGTCGTTGTGTGTAGTTAGCTTTGAACATGACGTTAAGACACAGAAAAAACCAGATTTCCGGCCATATCCATAAATTTTAGCCACTATAAATTCTGAATGAGCCAATCATAGCCAAATAATCTATTCCTATAGCCATGAGTGTTTTTGAGACCCCTACTAACCCATTAAAAGCGTGGAGTAGGAGTTCGTTATTTTTATTGGTTATTTAGTGTTTTGGAATTTTTATTAGGAGTTTATGAATTTTTATAATTAAAGATCACCATCTTTCAATATAAAAAAAAAGAAGAAAGACCCCATAAAAATGAGAATAAAAGGGGGATAAAAAAAAAGAAAAGAAGAAAAAACAAAGAAAGAAAAAGAGGGATGGTGAGTCTAATTGAATTGTGTTAGTCATTACCTATGCACTTTATTAAGGCTTGAGTTTTATTTTGTGTGTTATTATGAAGCCTAATGCTTAAAAGGCAAAGAGTTGAGTTGTAATAAGAAGCACATTATAAGCTTCAATTGTGTTTAAGTGGTTTGAGCTACACGTCGGTTTTAGGGTATCGAGTTGAGGAATAGCCCAATTTAAAGGCTACGTTATGAGAGATAAGTGAGGTTTTTATTTTTGAACGAGGTGAAGCAAATTGCTTCGTGATTAGATTAGTTTGGTGAGTTATTGATCACGTTAGATCGTGAGTTAGCCACACGACTTATATATTCCACAACCGTCCAAAGAGCCTTACATTACAACCCAAAAAGACCTTTTTCGATTCTTAGTTTGACAACACACTTAACTTGCGATTGAAAAGAGATTGATTTTCCGTTCTTATTTATTGTGCATGTATTTGTATGATTTGAGTGTGTACACGTCCTATGCAGCAATGCTTGAGTGCTTTGAGCGTACATCCACATATATATATATTACCTTTTGAGAGGATGCATGAATTTGATTTTGGAGCGACAATGTAATAAGGGTGAAGTGTTTGAAGTTGCATTGCATGTATCTATAGTTTCAAAATTAATTATGTAGCACGACACGACTCATTGCTTGAGCATATTTTCATTCTTGTTATACTTTGAATCTAACGTCTGTTCGAGGACGAACAAACAAATAAAGCGTGGGGTAGTTGATTAACACGGATTTGTCTTGATTTTAGTTAGTATTTTATTTAGTTTTTATTGTTGATTTTGGTAAAAGTTGGATAGATTGAGCATATTTTCGTGTTCTCTAATCTCATACTTATTTTACCATAATTTAATTATAATTAATTAAATTTATGTTTATTTTAGGTATTTTGAAGTATTTAAGTTTGGACGTAGTCAAGGATGGGCGTACGAGTGGAGTTTCAGCGAAAATGGGTGTTTGTAGAGTTTTCGTGGTGTTAAAATATATCAACGGGTTCATGGCTTGGTATTATCGGAATTCGATTCGATCGAAGTATTCAATGTGTTTCAAGCTTGGAAAATAAAAGAAAAATGAAAATAAAGAAATTAAGATAGCTAAACTAAACTAGGAAATGAAATTGCATGTTGGTCGGATGCCTCGTCGGATGCCTTAATTGAAAATGCAAGCAAGTAATGGAAATAAGCAAGAAAATGCAATGTTTCACTAAGTATAAGCATGCATGCATGCACAAGGTACAACTATGCATAAAAAATCAAATAATGCAAATTACTAAAAATTGAAAGCATGAATAGAAAGAGAAATGAAAATGGACGGGAAAGTTCAAAACTTTAAGGAAAATAACAAGCAACAAAGCCTAGATCTAGGATTAAGCATGAAACAAAGCATAAAAATAAAATTGCAAATAAAGCATAGCAAAAACTCAAAATTAAGACGATCTAAGAGCCGATCTATGATCTAGATGTGTCACTCATCTCGACTCCATAGTCAATTCATAAGTTTCATCATGAAATCAAGGTGCTAAGGCAAAAAGCATAACATGAAGAACAAAGCATGGAAATGAAGAACAAGCATGGAATTAAAGCATAAAGCAATAAATTGAAAGGAAACTTACTTGAATTAAAGGAAAGAGTAGCAAGCTTGAATTTAATTGCATCAAAATAAACAATCCAAAAGAGTATTTGGATTCTTCTTAGGCTTAC
>BMAC01000236.1:1192604-1216060 GCA_014905375.1 Phtheirospermum japonicum
TATATATATATATATATATAGGCAGTTTTTGGACGAAGCACAAAAAATTCAACCCTTCACACAAGATGCCATAAACATGCAAAAACCCGACAAGTAAACTATTCAAACTTCCAAGCACGTGGAGTTGTTCAACAATGTAATAACGACTCAAAAGACATAAAAATCGACTCAACCATATAAATACGCAAATAGTAAGCGTCACTTCGCCAAGGCTCGAATTAAGAACAACAAAACATGCTTGATATAAACCCGGACCCTAACCACCCCACACTTAAACCATGCATTACCCGTATTTTAATGAAAACCAAGTAAAAGGAGGGGGAATAGAAACTTCCTTAACCGAGCGAGTCTCCTTCGAGCTCGGCAGGGTCCACCTAGGTATCTAAGCAATCCAAGTAAAAATCGAATGTGGCTCATGTCTCCCGGCTTCATGAACGCTACTCACTTATCCAATCGTCCAATGGTCGACGTCGAAGAACAAAACCTAGAAAAGGAAATCACACGAAATCAAAAACACAATAAAATATGTACATGAAATTCAACACAATATTTTTTTTTGTTTATTTTTCAATTTTTTTAAATGTTTTTGGATTTTTATAAAATAAGAAAGTAAAGAAAAGAAATAAAAGAGAAGAACTTGGGTTGCCTCCCAAGAAGCGCTTGTTTTACGTCATTAGCTCAACGTACTCCCTTTTGGTCAAGGCGGGAAGATCACAGGAGGGTCCATCAACACAATCTCCTCCTTGTCGGGAGGATCCACTCTTTGGAACGTCCTTGGTGCATTGCATAGCTCGTATAAGATCCGCCAAAAGGCACACGTTCCAAGTTGGTAAAGGCAACTCGGCTCGGCTCGGTCTTCGGGTTGAATGGTGACTTTATAGTGACCCGATGACCCGTCCAAGAAACGATAAGAATAATGGTCGGCTAGCTTGTCCATCATGTGGTCGATAAACGAGGGAGGGAAATGATCTTTCTTTGTAACTTCATGAAACTTCTTAAACTCGATCAATATCCTCCAACCCGTTGAAGCCCTCGTGGCCAACAACCTTCCTTCTTCATCCTCAAGAACTAACAAGCCGCTCGTCTTGGGCACCAAGTCAATGGGCTTCACCCACTCGCTTTTAGATATCACAAGCATCAAGCCCTCTAATAACCACCTCCAAATTCCGGCCCTCCTTATTTCATCAAAAATCAAATTCAAAGGGTTAACTCTCTCAATCACTCCGGGTCTCCACTCAATGGTATCCTTAAGAATTTTAAACCCTTCAACCATCCTCTCCTCCCCTTCTTCCCGGTCCGAGTTTGCAAGGATAATAATCGACTTTCTCTCCTCATTCTCCTCAAGATAATCGTCAATTTCTCCAAGCTCATCATCAATAACCCCCACCTCCCCCGCTAAAAAATCGTCGTTGCCCTCAACGACACATCGAGACTCATCTCCACAAAAAACGGGGTCAAATAGAGGCACAACGGGCTCATCGAGAAGAATAAGGGGCTCATCCTCACAACATCCCTCTATATCCACAACCAGGCCAACCTCCTCCTCATTGCTCCTCTCTTTCAAACAAACTCGTTCGATCGTGGCCTTGATGAAGTCTATGTATACACATTCTTCGCAAGACTCTTTTGAAGTGAAAGGTAGAGGGTCAAGAGAGGTAAAAACATCCGAAAATGAACCCACGTCCTCTTTCGATGGCGAGACAACCGAATCAACCACCCCACACTTTTCAAGGAACGTGACCGGAGGAGTAGGCGAAGGTAGTGGGTCCACGTGATAAGTAACAAGAGGATCGTGAGGCAGCGGGGAAGTAGGACAACCGGGTCCCGCACAAGGAGGAGTCGGTTTCGGGCTAGACATTTGAGCAATTTGAGCCTTTAACATCGCTATTTTCTTCTTCAACTCAAGCTCCCGAGAAGAACAAAATCCACCCACTTCATGATCATTAGAATATATTACTCTAGAATATGGTCGCTCGGGAGGAGGGATACGAAAGACGCCATAGGTGTGGGATCACGTGGGATAATGAAGCTCCCACCTCCAAACAACTCATAAGGATCGGGAGGAGGGGCACTATTGTCGGTACCAACGTAAATCGGCCTTACAAATGGTCTATTAACATCCGCCATGGTGCGGATGGGGGGCCACTTGTGACAACGGATCTCCCTCCTCCAAACAACTCATACGGATCGGGCTTTGGAGCACTATTGACGGCACCTCCATAGCTCACACCTCCACCATAAGCATTAAAATTCACATTCGGAGCATGATTGAAATTAAGCGCATGAGAGTCCCCATAAGGGCCGGGAGTTGGAGTTTGTATATTCGGAAAAGGATTTGAAGCACCATACCCTTCGGAAGAACCATTCATACCCACGACGCCACCAAACCCAACATGGTTTGCACCATGCCCTCCCATGTTGGGTTGCCCATAACCATAACCATCATTGGCAACGTGGTTTGCACCATGCCTTCCCACGTTGCCAAAGCCATTATACATCGTTCCAATCCCGACATGATTTGCACCATGCCCTCCCATGTCGGGAATATATCCACCATAGCTATAAGAACCTAACATACTACACAAAAGACATCAAATAACAAAGCAAGCTAAAAACATAAAGAAACAACAATCAAATCGAAAGCCTTAACCAAGACGAGTCGCAACGACACCATTTTGTTTGTAGAGTTTTCGTGGTGTTAAAATAAATCAACGGGTTCATAACTTGGTATTATCGGAATTCGATTCGATCGAAGTATTCAATGTGTTTCAAGCTTGGAAAATAAAAGAAAAATGAAAATAAAGAAATTAAGATAGCTAAACTAAACTAGGAAATGAAATTGCATGTTGGTCGGATGCCTCGTCTGATGCCTTAATTGAAAATGCAAGCAAGTAATGGAAATAAGCAAGAAATGCAATGTTTCACCAAGTATAAGCATGCATGCACAAGGTACAATGGAGTTATAAGATTAGTTGGATCTAATACATTTGTTATTTTCCTTGGAAAAAGATTATCAAGCGTAACCAAATCCGCCATTTGAAACATAAAAAGTTTAGTAATTATAACAAAAAAAATTATAAAAAAAAGGATCAATCAACTAATAAATCAATCTATATTCCACAATGCATGAGATGATTGTTATAATATGATTTCCCTTTTAAAAAGCTTTAACGACACCTCCGTGACTTTATCCGGTGTTTATTATCCTGCCTCTACAGTACTTCTTGATCAATGTATTCAAATTTTACTTATTAGTAATTCATTACTCGATTCGCCCGAATTGAGTGAATGTATTGCTAGTATGTTGAGTAAATGAGTCAAGTATTTTCTCTACATTCCTGATATTTTTTGATTGTAAAAATTTTAGATCCGGATTATCGGATCAAAGGTTTAGGAAATTTACTTACAGTTTATTATGTAGCATTAGGACTTTTTTTACAAAGTTCAAATATTGAGATTACTATCCCCTTAACTTGTTCTCATCAAACAAAACAATTTGTATTTCATCTTTTTCATGAATACAATCAATCTTCTAGTGATATTAATATGTCATCTCCCCCTTCCCCAACCCCCCACCTACCCCACTTCTAATGTAAGACCATTATCAACGACCTTCGATAAGCTCTAGCCCTGTACGAGGTTGATTGAGGATATTAAGCGAAAATGACAAATGGCTAGTGGTAGTCGAACAATGGAATCGGAAAGTTATTTAGGGGCTTTTGAATCGGGAAGTATCCCAAAAAGCCCGATGGTACTAACGATCTTGTGCAGTTTTGGTCGAAAGTGGTCACTATTTTTCCTACACTCTCTTGGATTGCCAAGAAGGTTCTCGACGTTCCTATTTCAACAATTTTTATTGAACATATCTTTAACACAGGAAGCTTTGTGTTAGATAATCGGCGGTCTAACTTATAACCCAAAATTTTTGAAACTCAAATGTTAATGAATGATTGTGTCAAAGATGAAAAACAAAAATAAGAACTGCAGTTGGATGAAGGTGAAGAGAGCGACCATTACGATACCACTTCAGGAAGCAACGACAACGACGAATGAATGAAGACGAGCTTCCTTCACTATTCATATAACATAGGTAAGTGAAGTAAGTATAAGAAGTACGTGAACTTTGATTACGAGGATACGTAAGCAAACTAATTCCAATATTAAAAGTTATAAATTATTAATTTTAATTTCTAATATTAGAATCAAATTCAATTCCTTTTTTAAAAAATATTTTTTTAAACTCATATTTTAAAAATAAAAGAAACCGAACTACGTGTACTTTGATCCCTCTGCGAGAATATGTAGGCAAATTAATTCCAATATTAAAAAGTTAAAATTTTTAATTTTAATTTCTAATATTAGAATTAAAATCAAGTCCTATATATATATATATATATATATATATATATATATATATTGTTATAACTCATTTTTTCAAAATAAAAAAAATCGAACTACGTGGACTTTGAGAACTCTACGAGGATATGTAGACCAATATTAAAAGTTAAAATTTTTAATTTTGATTTCTAATATTAAAATTAAAATCTTCCTTTAAAAAAAATATTTCTTAAAACTGTTTACTTAAAAAATTCAATTATTCAAATTTATTTAAATTTATCATTTATTTATCTCATTTTTACATTCATTTAAAAAGAAGGAAAAAAATCGTCGGTTTCAAAAAATCGGCGATTTAAAACCGAACCCAAAACTTTCATAAAGCGAAACCAAAATCGATTTCCTACCATTCGATTTCAATTTACGTTTGGCCAATTTTTTTAACTTACAATTTATAATTACCAATTAAAAAATCAGACGATTATAACCGTTTCCATGTGCACATCCGGATGCACCCGCATAATGATTGCATCAAAAAATTTTCATAATACTATAGTAATGGAAACTTACGATGCCGTGAAAATATTATTCTGCTCTTAATCACCAACATTAAATTAAAAATTAATTATAAATATTGATAAATAGATACACGTGACGGTGAGCACGGTGTCTTGCCTTGCATACATTTACTACAGTAATAACTAAACATATCCCAAGAGTCTGATTTTCTTTTCCACAGAAGTAAGTTGTCGAACCGTAGAGAGTAGGCCAAATTAAAAAATACTTCTTTCTGTCTGTTCTTCTTCTTCTTCTTCCTCCTCCCTTTTCATAGTAAACTATTGTTATATGAGAATAATTTAATATATATCTTACAACAACTGTTATTTTACTTTTACATGTGAAACCATTGTCTCACAATAAAACGGTGAAGAAGAAAAATCCTTTGAGAAAAAAAATAAAATTGAGTGACTAAGTTTACTGCCAGCGAGAAAAGAAGGCAACGGCCGATACTGTCCCGCTTATCATAATCTTTAATTGTGGTAATTATTTCCTTTTTTTTTTTTTTTTTTTTGGATTTCAACATTGATCCACTAAGTTTTACTTTTTTTGTTACTGAAATTAAGATTTTAGTTTATTTGGTCTGAAATCCAGATTTTAGCTGAAGTATGGGTTGTGGTTATTTTTGGAATTCAAATTCGCGAATTTTGATAACGTCCAAGCTTTCTAACTTTTCATCAGTCAAATCAGTTAAACTTAAACCTGGTGATAGTTATTGATATATGATTTGATACTCCCAAAATTGCCACAATTATTTTAAATCATGTATATTTCCTGCCACAAATTATTATTATTAGTAGTATTAGTATGTGATGAGTGATGTGGGAGATTGGGAATCGACTTGAGAATCTCAAGACTTGGCCGCTATTCGGTTCTCATTTATTTATTTTATTATTAGTTTCTTCATGTTAGCTTTCTTTGTTAAATGACATCAACATATTTCTTCACTCTAATAACTAAAGTTATATTTTCCATTGTTAAAATATGTAATAGTTTGGCATAACTTTCCGCATTTGAATTTTACTTTGATCAACCTCAAGTTTACTCATTTAGTTTTGTTCGTTAAATCGAGACTGTCAAATGCAATTTCAGTTCGAACTGCATTTTCATTTAGGATCCATTCAATAGTGTATGATTGTGCAATGAATTCTACTATTTTTGCCGGTAACGAAATAAGGTTATTTGCCAACGGTTTCGAGTTCTTAACGATTTTGCAGCCTTTGTTCTTGCAGATCAACATTTTCCCTAAACTGATTTCCGAGCCTGTAAAATTTCCGATAACACTTTTATGGAGGGAAAATAAAATGTCAGATTTCTTGTTTGATTCAGACTACGAAAACATTAGCTGCACATGTGCTGCCAATGAATCCAGCTCGGCTGGAAATAATCTGCTACAGCGAGATACAAATGAAACAACGGACAGCTCAAATCGTGGTTTGCGGAGTTCGAACTCAAACCACGGGCCCACGGCGGAGAATAATTTCAAAGCATGGTTACCTCATAATCTGTACAAGTCTGGTAGTTCTAATAATAATAATAATAATGCATCATGTTCGTCTTCGAATAGTCTTGTGGGACCCTTAAATCTAAGAAGCGTAGTCGGTACTACGAGTAGAGCAGGTCCCACAATTTCTCGGTCGTCAAGGGGCCCGAGAATTTCAGAAAGCCCGCCTACGAATTTATCCTTAAGAAATGTTTCTGCACCTCGGACAAGATATATCGCCCAAGAACAAATTCATCGGGGTTTAAATCCTGAGAATCTAGAGCCTTGTAGAAATCATAATTCGGGCTCTCGGGCTGGCCCGAGTTCTTCGTTTCCATTGCTGCCTCATGAAATGCTGGCATGGCAAGATCGTCAAAGGTCGTCGGAAGCTACTCCTGGGACTCATGAATATGATGCGTTTGCACCTTCGCCTTTTGGTTCGTCATCAACAGATGAGGTGGGGACCACTAGTCGTGTTCGAAGGTCTTCAGCGTTCGTGATGGATACGCCAGGTAGTGGTGTTAATGGCCGGGATGTTTTGTCGGCTGTTGAGGGCAGAGAGAGACTGGTATGCGATTTTTATTGAATTTCTGATTATCATCTGTTGATATATTTTTGAAATGAGGTGTGAAAAAGTTTTTTTTTTTTTCAAAAATAGTATGAAACTACTAATAAACCAAAAATCCGAGTTTGTGTCATCACATTTTGACAATTAAATGTTGTCATACATAATATAGATAGTTAAAATTCCCTTTCCTTGTGTGAAGTAAAGTTTTTTGCAATAACAATTTATGAGTTTTTTTTTTTTTTTTTGTATACTCTTCTTTGCTGTGAACAGATTCTTCAAGTCTTGAACGGGATGCATATGGGCCCCCACTTTCGGTCTGAGGTTCGTTTTGTTAATTTATTTATTGAAAAACCCATCTCTTCCTTGTACTCGATAAATATGTTTCCCATAATAGAATAGTATTCTTAATCAAGATTGGCAAAATAATGTTATATATCATTGTATTTTAAATTGAGCATGCGAAAAGACCATTTGATACAACCAAATCTGTGTCTTCCTTTTCAGGATCATATTCTTATTGATCCTTTTGTGAATGGATTTGTTGAGCTTCATGATTCACACAGAGACCTGAGGCTCGATGTTGACAATATGTCTTACGAGGTACTTTTTATTCCGTTTTACCTTGGTTGGATGTTCACATTCTCAATTTTACATGAAAATTTTGTCGTTACGTGCAACAGGAATTGCTGGCCTTGGAGGAAAGAATAGGGAATGTGAATAACGGGCTGAGTGAGGGAAATATCGGGGTCTCTATGAGACAGCACAAGTATGAAGCAATTAGAGGCTCGCTGAACTTGGAGCCTTGCTCTATATGTCGGGTTAGATCTTTTTTATTATTATTTTTTTTTATGTTTTGTTTGATACAGACTTGTAATACGAGGGAAATGTTAGTCACAAAGAGCAGGATGTGAGGTTGAAATATTTGCCAGCTTGAAAAAAATTGACAATTTTTTTCAAGCATTTGAAAATGGTTCAATGAAATGATTTGTTTTTTGTTATTTTTATTTTTCATTTTTGTTGGTGAAATGGAAGGGGCTAGAATGACTAAAATAGTATTCATCAAACTCATTTTTTAACTATCTATCTACTAATCAAAGTCATTTTTTCTTGTAATTGTTAAACATTATAATATTTTCACAGCTGCCATTGCCAACCAATCTTTTTTTTTGTTTTGTTTTCATTTCACTTTCTTCACAAAATTACAGCATAAACGGAAGAATTTCAGTATTTTTCGGAAGCGTGAGTTATCAACTATTAATCCTGTTGATATGTCTTGAATCTCTCGCTTCGACGTGTTTGTACGGGGGTCTCGCTGCCCGGTCAGCAAGTCGGGGGGTAAAGGGGGGGCAAAGTCCCCCTTGCCTGGGATCCGGGGGCGGAGATGCACCCGGCCCAACGGTATACTGTTTTGGGCCTTAAGCCCATTTTGGTGTATTATCTCAATACTATAAATATGGTTTTTGAGATCAGTATTCTGAAACTAATCAGTTAATAATAAAATCTGTTCTTCTCTCTGCTCGTGGACGTAGCCAATTTGGTGAACCACATAAATCTGTATCTTCTTTACGTTTTCTGTTTTCTGCTCTTTAATCCTATTCATTCATAACAATTTCTTTTTCCTCGTTGATCAGGAGGAATACGGGGCTGGAGATAATATTGGGAAACTCAATTGTGGTCATGAGTTTCACACCGGTTGCATCAAACAGTGGTTAATACTGAAGAACATATGCCCCATCTGTAAAATGACAGCCATCAAAACTTGAAAGATGAATGCCATTTTGGCGGAAGGGCGGAGCGGTCAAATCCTTCAAAACCCTTCTTCTTGCATGTTTATATATTCTATGCCTGTGTCCTAAAATGGATAACTCAAAATTTTAAGCTCAGTGGTATATAAGGGATTTTTGTTTAATAAGATTTTTTTTAAAGGAATTTGATATTAACATTTGATTTGATTATGTAATTGTAGAGATCAACCTTTGGTTTATATGATCATATATTACTGTTCTTGGTAAGTCATGTTTCCATGTCTTTACTTATTTATTTATTTATTTTTTTACCGTGTGGTGCACGAGGCAGAAAATTACAAAATATAAAATAGAAATATATATTATAACCATTAGATCATTTTAGAGGATAAGTTGTGAGATAGATTAATGGATGTAAATGCAGAGGACATGGTGTTTTCACGGTACCGTAGTCATATATATATATATATATATATATAGAGAGAGAGAGAGAGAGAGAGGGGTCTAATCCACGTTACATACATGAATATTAAAATTTTATATTATCGAATACTTATTTGTACATTATATTATTGATCATGAATAGTTTTGGGTCGTCGTCATCGCACACTAATATTTTTAAACCCTTTCGATTGGTAACGCGCAAAATAACAACTATATAGTTGGTCATGGTTGAATATGAGATTTTTCAGGTGAAGACTGACGTTCGAAAATGATTGATATTAACTATTGTTATAATCATCGCATGGAAAATTATGAGCAAATATTGTCTTCACTGTCACAACATTAGAAGGTGTTAGATCATCTATTGTAATCAACAAAAGTTTTGACGTCGCAAGGTGGAGATAGTGGCAAAACAAGATTTTGGGTTTCTTTGATAAATTTAATATAATAATTGTTTTGAATTTTAAATTGTGCATATATATGTCAACTTCTTATTTTATCTTAAAAAAAATTGATAAGTACTTATTTGATGCAATATTGTATCATTAAACAATAAATTTACATATATAATTTATAAAAAGTCTACAGTGCATTCAATGCACTATGCCCCCAACCCTGTATTTATAAATATAGATTTTTTAATATAAAAAGTTTAAAATTGATCCAATGGTCCTTATTAAGCCTATTAAGTGAAGGCACTGTACAAGTTCCCTATAACTTATTCTACTATTTATTTCAAATTTTCTATTCACCATAAGAAAAGAATTATTTATGTGTCATTGATCTAACCTTCCAAAAGAAGTTGTTAGATTTTGTAGGTCATCTTTTATCCCTACCTTTATAAATTTACTTGCGAACATCTTATTGAGTTGATCGAGTTTCTCGCCTCCCTAATGAAAATCTTTCTTTTCTGATTTGAGATCTCCTCTTCTCCTCGGCTCGAATTAACAAATGTTAGGATCTCCGTAGGTGCTCCGGCTGCTGGGGTGGGGGGAGCTGATTATTGCCTCTCCGCTCCTGTTGGACCTGATGGTTTTTGGAGAATGGCAACAGGTTCCGATCATCGCGAACCTTGATCAGAGCATGAACCAAGTAGTGACAATTCTCCGTGTTGTGCCCAATTGACCCGTGATACCTGCAGAATCTTTTCTTGTCGAGCAGAGAAGGATCTTTTTTGATTGGCCGAGCTGGAGGGAGAATATCCAACTCTTTGATTCGTTCGAAGATTATGGCGGCCGCTAACGAGTAGACCTCGTTGTATTCAGCTAGGAGGTCGGCATGCTGTTCTTGCAGAAGTTTTTTGGTCGTCGTCACTTGAGAGCTCGAGTATTTGTCGTTCTGCAGAGCAGACTTATGATTTTATGGGAAAGATATGAAAAAGATATGACTGGGGCGAACATGTTCTACTCAACAGCAATTTGGGACGCAACCAAAGTCAGGAACTCTTGGAAGGTTTGAGGATCTTGCTGATTTTTTATCCATTTGCAAAAGAAGTTGCCAGACAATACATTCTGAGCAGAGATGAGCAGGGATTTGTCACCACATGGGTGAGACTTCGAGACCTGTTTCATAAACTGGACTATATAGCTTTTCAGATATTCGTTCGGCTGCTGCACGATGGTGGCGATAGCTCTTTTAGGTGCAATTGTGGCCTTCGAGACCATGAAGTGTCCTCGAAATGAGGATCTCAACTGCGGCCATGAACAAATTGAGTGGGGTGGTAATGATCTATACCACCCCCAATGAGTTTCATTGAGCATCATAGAGAACATGAGACATCAGTTTATGTAGGATGCACCAAGAATGTCCATGTAGTTATGATAGTGACTCAAATGCGAATCGGGATCGTTGTTTCTTTTGTACAGAGCGATGGGAGGAATTTTCAACTTGACTGCTAGTGGTTCTGAAAGGATCTAGACTGAAAGGGGTGATTCATCATCGCATGCCGAGATGATCATTGCTGGTCGCAAAATTGGATAAGTATTTTGGACCAAGTGGGAGGTTTGCTTAGCTTCCAGCTCGGCTATTTGCTGCTTCAGGTATTGCAGTTTAGCATATTCGTCGTTTGGCTTCCGTTGTGGGGGCACGCTTACATTGGCGTTGCGTTTGTTGTTGACCGACCTCGTGGGGAGGTCTTCTGGAGCCTTCCTTGGGGTGAAGAGAATGTAAGACATCGTGCAATGAGAGGTCTATCGAGCTTACTATTAGCATTCAGCTCGGCCTCCTCATCTAACTTTTTCTTTCCAATCTTTCTAGCTACATCTTTGGCGGGGTCCGATTCTGAGTGTCCTTCCAAAAGGTCAACATTCTTGTGATTGCCAACCAGAGCTTCGGGCAACAAGATTGATTTTGCAGCCTTCCTCATCATTTCCTTGAACTCTGTAGTAAAGGCTGGTGCTACATGAATGATAGCACCTGATCTGGGTCGAGCTCGTTTGGACCCGATTGAACAGTCTTCCCCTGACGTTCTTTTCCAAGGTTTCTTCTCAGACTTTCTGAAGGACTCAAGGTGATAAATAGGTTTGAAAATCTCTTCCTCCACCTGTTTTTTACCAACAAACCTCAACCATAGTGAAGGGCTGATGATCAGCTCCTCACGAAAAAACAAAAATTGGACAGAAAAATAGAAAATAAAATCTGAAGAGCTGGCTGAGCAAATGGAACTGTAGATCACAAGGAACCTTCCTCTAGCACCATTTTGTTTAAGCTAAGAGTAGCTTAAGCAAATCCAATATGTAAAATAAGAAGATCAATAAGAAAATATATAAAAAAATGAGTAGGAAAAAGAGCACGACTTTTTATTCCTAAGCTTCACATCGGCCTTGACTAGATCCTTTTACAAGTGTTGATTTCTTGATTACAAGCTTTCTCTCTCTAAAACTCTCTATGTGTTTCTCTCTCTAAAACTTGGGTATCCTTTCTCTCTCTCTTGAAGAGGCTATTTATAGGTTTTCCTTGAAACCCTAATGAACACGTGTCACTCCTTGATTGGTTGTTCAATTTCTTTGGGAATAAGTTAACCCAAAAAACCTTATTCCCGATTGCATTTCCACCGCCTTAATGCCGGTCTCATTTGTTTTCTTCGTCGAGTCAGTCCAAGAACTTTTGGTCGGTCCATCTAGGTGGGTAAGAGTGATCGGAAGAGGCTTATCTAGGCATGCCATGCACGTGCTGGAAGTGCACTTTTGGTCGGCTGGAGCAGTCCTGGGCGGCAGGCATTCAGCTCGGCACGAGCCAGGTCAGTAAGAATGATCGATACGTGCTTAATTGAGCATGCCATGCACGTGCCGAAAAGTGCATGTTCTAGTCGACTTGAGCACACCCGATCGGCGGTAGCACTTCTTGTTGGCGTTTTCTGGCCGGCAGAGGTGCAACAGCACGTCGAGTTGGGAGAAAATTGTCCTGGCAGGGCATAACATTTCTGGTCGGTGGTAGAACTTCTAGTCGGCATTTTTCGGTCAACAGAGGTGCCATGGCGTGTCAATTTGGGAGAAAACCGCCTTCGCAGGATGTAACATTTCTGCTCGGTGGTAGCACTTCTGGTCGACATTTTCTGGCTGACAAAGGTGACACGGTGCGTTAAGTTGGGAGAAAACCGTCCTGGTTGGACACAGACTTTCTGGTTAGCGGCAACATTCCTGGGAGGCGTGCATCCGACTCTGCTGGAGCAGTCCCTATACACGCAACGCGTATGCTGTCATCACATGTTCTGGCCAACGTGGACCATGCTGGCCATCACATTTTTTTGGTCGCTGTGGACCATACTGGTCGTCCAGTCAAGGTATGTCCTTGATGTGATAGTCGAGGACGTCAGTGGCCCGACAATCGAGGTGACGCGACATATGAGGTCGTCAGCGGCACGATAGTCAGGGTGGTGCGGCTGCCGAGGACATCAGGTGCTGGTACCTTTTCTCATATCTATGACCAACTGAGGGCATCTTTCAGGTCGGTCGCTCCTAGATTAATCAGACCTCGTTGTTCGGATCTTAGGTAGGGTCAGTTTAGCTTGTCGATCCGGTCACAAACTGATCTAACCGAACAGTTCGTCCCAGTTTTTCCCTTGTGGTCCTCGGGGAAATATCAACCATCAACAGTTCGTATTGAGACTAAATAGTTTATGTATTGAAAATAAGTATTTTCACTGCATACACAATCTCCAAGCATATATTGTTGATGTTAATTCAAGCATTTAAATCATTAAACCGGACATGGTGAGCAAATATGGAATACTTATAATCTTTATGCAATGCTTATAACATTTATGTGCAGTACTTGTTCAAAATACAAATAGTACTTAATGTTCATGTGTATAATACTTAATAAGTATGCATTTGATACTTGATGAGGGAGCATTTATTTTTTATTCGTTATGTATTTTAGTACTTGGTGTATGTGAATTCAATACTTAGTTCGCATTTATTGAGTACTTATTTGCTATGCATCAAAAACTTAGTTTAGATTTATCCAATACTTAGAGAGTAAATTTATTTTTTATTCGTTATGCATTTAGTACTAAGTGTATGTGCATCTGATACTTAATTATTATGCATAAGATACTTAATTTATAGTATCAAATACTTGACGAGTGCATTTATTTATTTTATTAGTTATGCATTTTAACTTAGTGTATGTGCATTTGGTACTTAGTTCACGCATATTGAGTACCATAGTTGTTATGAATCTGATACTTAGTTTATATTCATCCAATACTTGGAGAGTGAATTTAATATTTATTTGTTATGCATTTAGTACTAAGTGTATATACATCTGGTACTTAGTTATTGTACATATGATACTTAGTTTATATGCATCAAATACTTGACGGGTCTGCATTTATATTATTCATTATGCATTTTAATACTTAGTGTATGTGCATTAAATACTTAATTCAAGTGTATTGAGTACTTAGTTGTTATGCAGCTGACACTTAATTCATATTCATCCAATACTTGAAGTGTGAATTTATTTTTTATTCATTATGTGTTATTTGCAACTAATTTATAATTATATAAAAGAGATTTTGGCGGCAAGATTTAGTTGCTATTTTAAGTAATATATGAATATATGTATTTAATGTATTAAATATTCGTGGAAAATTTATTAGACCATCCTAATTAATGGAACAGGTTTTGACTATCCTAATACATTAAACTGTCCTAATTAACGATATAGGTGAACTGGTATTATATTGGATCAACTCTAAACTAGCATCTATTATATATAATTTCCACATCAACGTATATTTATATTTATATCTTAACCCATATTTATATTTATAAGCAAACAACACACACACACACACACACACACACACACACACACACACACACACACACACACACACACATATATATATATATATATATATATATATATATATATATATATATATATATATATATATATATCCCTCCTATTTGTTAAATCTGTTGACACCTTGGTGAGGTGTCAACTTCTTATGCCTCCCTTTTCCATTTGTATTTTTCTTATTAATCAAAAAGCTGATGCGTCATTTTGTAAAAAAACCTTTTATTTCATTCCTTTTATAATTTTTTTTTCTAGGGTATAAAATAGAGCTTTTTTTCTTATTTTACTCATTCCTAATTCAGTCCAAAATCCCGTCTCAACCCTATTCTATGCCGTCCAGCGCTGTGAATTATGTCTTCGATTTTGTCCTTCCATGGAAAACCTAAACCTTAACTCATAAAAGAAACAAGACTTGCTCTTCAACGCTGGGGATTCTCGACTGCGAAAATCAGTAAACGGCCCCTCGACATACAATAATTCCATGATTTTGGGCAGTCAAGAGCCAAGCAATCCTTTCAATCAAATCTGAAACGATGATTTTGCAACCAAGTTTTTTTAATTTTTTTCGATTTCTTTTTTCTTAATTTTCTCAAATTTCTTAGTTTCGATTTCTTAATTTTCCAACTTCTTAATTGTAATCATCATAAAATATCTTAATTACAAATTTTTTAGTTTCTTAATTTCTTTGTGAATCCCGTAGCGGTGGCAAGTACGGAGATCTTCCTCCCCACCGCGATGCGCAGCGACCACGACGAGGTTAGGCTCTGATTCAAGAAGGGTCCCATTCCTATTATCCGGCAACTATGGGGATGAAGGTGGTGGCGTGGCTTGGATGGAATCAACGGTGGCGGCGTAGTTGAATCGGCGGGGATTAATGTACACAACCTGAAGCCTGTCTTTATAGTGATTTTTTTTAAGGTTCATGTATTTCTCTCATAATTACAAATGGTACGACAGTTTATGAACATAATTATTTTTTGTGATTTTTCTTATATTGATTATAGAATCAGTTTTTTTTCGGCAAGATCTGTTTTTGTGATTTCATAAACGGCAAAAGATCCTAACCGTCGGGGTCTCTCTCACACACACACAGAATTAACTGGAGACAATTGCCAAATTTCAAACATTTGATTTAGATCTGAATAATCATTTTTCTTCGTAAGATCTGAATATAATTTTGATTTACTGGTGGTTTATTATTTAGATTTTATCGATTTCGTATTTGGTATTATTGCTCCTGAATAAAAATTAAAGTACTATTTTAGATGATTGATTGAGTTTTTTGGTTGAATTTTTTGAATTGCTGATACATTTGTAAGAAATTCATAAAAGTTGAATTTATGAAGTCGAGTTATTAGTTGCTATTAGTTTTAATTTTATCATCTTGAAACTTACAATGGCCATGATTGTATATATAAAAAAATTGTATGGGTTTTGTCCAATGGATTGATCCGTGAGAACTGTCTCGGCCATTCTTTGGAGTTGTTTCTCCATGATCTACTTTGATGGGATATTAATTTTTAATTGGGTGTAAACTATTCACTGACTTGTGCTTTACCTTTATACTCTTTGATAGTTATCTGGCGGGAATGTTATCAAAGAAGCATTGGTTGCAGATGTGAGACCGTGTTTATCCGCAGCACGAGGTTATGCTGTTGTGTACATAGTTATGCATTGGTTGGAAGTGACGAGCTTTCATTTAGATTTGAAAAACCACCTCCCCCTGATTACTTGCTTGGGATAAGTTTATGATGAACTTGATCAAGGGATAGCCAATCTGAGGATGAAAGTGCAATCAGCCTTCAAATTCTTCGGTAGGTTTTGTCACTTCATCGAGTTCGACAAAATTGTCGACAAGGCTTTCTTGGGACTTAACGAGTAAGTCTAAGACATGAGAAGGTAGTTGGATATTGTCCAAAATTCTCATTTGCTTCGTCTTTTCTTTCAGCAACTCTAAGTCCTCAGTACCGTATTCTTCAATAATAGTACTAATAAGCTGCATAAAATAGAAAACCATTTATTAGGACTGAATTATAAATTATGAATTTCCTAAGGGCAGCATGAAAATGACTACCTATATTAGATTTAGCGAGTGTTTTTCAAAAAGAAAAAAAACTGCTTTTAGAAAAAGTAATTTTTGATAGGAGAATTTAAGAATTTGATATTGGTAGTGTCTGCAAATAAAGTTGAATAAGTTAAAATAGGGAATTTGGTGAATTAAAAAAAAAAAGCTTTATTTATTTGTGAAAGTCAAACTAAAAACACAATCAGAAATCTAAAATACATCGCCGCTGTTTTTAAATTCTAATTAAATTATTCAGAATTAAAAGCAGAAGATAGCATTGAAAAATACTAAAAACTTTATTTCTTTTCAATAAATCAAGAAGCTAACAATCACTTTTTTTAGGTGTTCGCAACCATTACCTCTTCGTCATCATTCTCACAATCTCAACGTGTCGAGGTAAAAGTTTCTCGAGAAGATTCAAACTCCATTTCTCGAGAGCCTCAGGTAGAATCGTATGGTTAGTGTACGCCACAGTTCTGATGGACCATCGACAGTATATTAAACATACGCATTACAAACCTCAAAAAAAAAAAAAGGAAACACTTATGAACTTCCAAACGTACCGTTGAGTGATTCCCCATGCTTCATTCCAGCTCAGGCCCTTCAGGTCTATTAATATTCTTAAGAGCTCGGGTATACAAAGAGTGGGATGAGTGTCATTCATTTGTACAGCAACTTTTTCGGGAAGTTTTGCCAGTTTAATGATTCTTTTGATCGTATCTCGAATCTTGCTATGATATCTTGAAGAGAAGTTGAGCATAGTGTGTATTGCTGCTTGAGCCTGAGGTATTTATTTTGTTATATTCACAGTGAATGGTGTTGAGAAGAGTAGAGTGTTTTGTTTGCCGGAGAGAGTGTTGTTGGAGATGGATCAGGTGGAGGCGGCGGAGTGGAGAATTTTAAATGGGAAGAGTTATAAAGTGAAAGCTCATAGTCATATTTTGAGGATCAGAACAGAGGATTTACACATGGGAGAGGATGTTGCACATTTCACGCTTTTTTAGAGGCCAATATTACCTGCTTCCCCTCTAAGTGGCAAGACACTTCACTGAATCAATCCACAGGTTTTTCAACTTACTCTGTGTTTTTTTTTTATTTGTTTGTTTGTTTTTTTTTTTTTTGATTTTTATGGCTTTCAAATAAAAACACTTAAAAGTCCAGCAAAATATTATATTAAGCAGATTTCAGAACTCTGAACTATTTAAGTTCTTGGTGGAAAGTACCTTTTCTTTTCTTGATTATTCACACACGTATACACAAGCAATCATGGGGCTGGCGTGAGGCAGTGAACAGATGAACCCGATCTCAGTATTTGGTGTCAGAACAGAGGATTTACACATGGGAGAGGATGTTGCGCATTTCACGCTTTTTTCGAGGCCAATATTACCTGCTTCCCCTCTAAGTGGCAAGACACTTCACTGAATCAATCCACAGGTTATTCAACTTACTCTGTGTTATTTTTTTTTATTTTTTTTTTAATTTTGATTTTTATAGCTTCAAGTAAAAACACTTAAAAGTCCAGCAAAATATTATATTAAGCAGATTTCAGAACTCTGAACTATTTAAGTTCTTGGTGGAAAGTACCTTTTCTTTTCTTGATTATTCACACACGTATACACAAGCAATCACGGGGGTGGCGTGAGGCAGTGAACAGATGAACCCGATCTCAGTATTTGGTGAATATTCAGCTTTCTTCTTTTTTTCTGTTTTTTTACAGATATAAACACAAGGGCATGAGATCAATTTCAAAGAGAAGTCAAAGATGGAAACAAAACTTTGCGGTTTTGGTGGCTTTTTTGCAATCAAAGTCCAACCCCGTCCATGCGGTGTGAACAGAAGTACATGGAAATAATGTATATTGAACAGATATAGTGAGAAAGTACATAGACCATTATCTTACGATGCAGGACTATTACTGTTATTATGCTTCTATTTTGTAAGATTATACCCAGATAAAACATAAAGCTCATTTTGCACTTCCACAAGTGCAACCAGTTGCAGCAACCCCCATTTCAAAATGAACATAAGCCTCCAAACACTTGATGACATGCTTTAACATAATTGATGAGAATTCTATTTTTACCCAGATAAATAATTTTGAACGAACGTCAATTAGAAGGTCAAAACCCGACCATTTTCGTATGAATTACACTTTCAAACTTAATCATATATCCTCCCTAATTCAAGGCATAGTTGATGTTAATTGAAGAACTTATATTAAATTCAAGTTATAATAAGACTAAAAAACACACCCCAAAATCAATCCTAAAACTAAGTCAATCTAATTTAAGTCAATATGGTTGATTTCATTTATAAAAAGCCATTTATTCCATTGACAAATTGGAGCCTTAATTATTCAAAATTATGGTTTTTTTTTACATGTTCTTAAATTTATAAAAGGTGTTTTTCAATTTTTTTTATTTGGTTATAAATTTATATTTTTTTTAATCTTTTCTCAATTTTTTTCTAATCTAATGAATTATTAATGTTGTGTATATATTCTATTTTTTATATATTTTGATCAGTCAAATCGGTTTCAGATCAATTCCTAGGATTCTAATACTGTCGTATTCTTTTGAAATTGTAAATAAAAATTTTGAAATTCTAATACCGTCGTATTCTTTTTAAACCATCTAAATAAAATTTTAAATTGTATAAATAAAAATTTATTTTACAATATAATCTTAATGTGTACTTAGAAGCTACTAACCAAGGTAATCTCAACATGTAAATAAACTTTTTGTAAATCAAGAACATGACACATCTAAATGACGAATGTTCAATTGATACGCTACGTCAAAAATAATTGTGGTATTACCGTATGTGTCTTTGTTTTAATTTAGTACTATTAATTACTAATTATTATACCAAGACCAATGTAAAATATGTCGTAATTTCCTATAATTGTGTAATTATAGGTAATATTTTGCTAAATATAATCTTATTCTTATCATATTTTATTATTACATAATTTATTTTTCAAATATAATTAAGTTGAATATTAATGGTGTATTTCATTTGGTAAAAAAAAAAAGAATGTAGTTATTACTTTTTCAATTTGAATTGCTCTATCCATAATATATGACTTCATAATTTAATTGGCACCATTAATCAAGTTCTTGATTTGGTGTAAATATGAACTATAATACGTAATCATTAGATATCTCTAATTAACATATATATAACCATTTAAGAATAAACTCAAATAAGCTAATTTTTTTTTGATCGTTAAATAAATTTTATTGATCAAAAATTGAATATACAGCGCATAACAAGTGGAAGCCACATGTCGGCTCCTCACTTGCAAAAGTCGGATAAGCATAAAATCAAAAGGAGGGGTAGCCACACGTTGGCTCCTCACTCCATGAAATCAATACAACAAAAAGAAGACAAGCCTAGCATAAACCAAGTGCTTTCTTCTCCAAGTCGGCTAGAACATGTGGGAAACGGGCAAAGACCGACTTGTACACATGCGCCTTGATCTTCTCGATGATACGGTCTATGCRCGGCACCTCGTTCTCAAAAATCTTCCTATTCCGGGCGGCCCAAATGTGGTAGACCGTGGCCGCCAAGGCTGCTCGCTTCCACTGGGTTTGCCAACTTGTCCCTCDCGCCTCCTTCTTTAGCCACTTGAGTGCGCTCWTAAGCGTACTCATGCTGCGCCTAAGACCGAGCCAAYGCTTGATTGCTGACCAAATCGCATCCCCAAAGCTGCACATAAAGAATAGGTGCCGAGCAGTCTCGTCATGCACGCCGCAAAGCGCGCATCTCGGGTCGGTGTCCATATAGCGACGCACCATATCTTTGGTCTTGAGCCGACTGAGAATGCCGAGCCATAAAATAAATGACTGCTTGGGCGTGTTGCACCCTCCCCAAACAGTGCCCTTCCAAGGCACCACGCCGCCTTTCCTCCTGAAAAATTCGTATGCGCCACGAGCGCCATTCAATTTCTGCTCGAAATTCCATTTGGCAAGAGTTTGGGCCGCTTCTTGCCTTGACCCTAACTGTCGGATAAGCAGCTTGCGAACAACGTACAAATTCTTAAGCAATGGCGAGTCCCGGTCCCGAATGCGCCACTCCCATATAGTTTGCCTCTTGAGGTAGACCGTGTGCAGCCATTTATACCATAAGGTGTCCTTATTGTCCTGCATGTTCCAAAGCGTGCGTGCGAGCAAGGCTTTGTTCCAAGCCTTGATGTCCTGGATACCAAGCCCACCCTCCGAGAGGGGTAGGCAAACGTCGCCCCAAGCAACCTTCCCAACGTTTGTTCCCCAAAAGAACCTACGGCATATTTGCACAATCTTGGCCCGAACGATTGCTGGAATAGGGAAAATTCCAAACCAAAAGCACTCCACGCCTTGTAGCACTGATCTAATCAGCTCCCGCCGTCCCGCAAAGGTGAGAGTGGCTGCACTCCATGAATTAACGTAAGCCTCGAGCTTGTCCACGAGCGGCTTGTAGTGTTTTGCTGGAAGCCGTGTCGCAGTCAAGGGAATCCCAAGATATCGAAAGGGCATGTCGCCCATAATCAGCTGCGAGTCCCTAAGGATGATGTCGGATTCGGCCCTCTTCACGCCCGCTAAGTAAATGTTCGGTTTTTGAACATTCATCTTCAGCCCCGAGGTGTCCCCAAAGTCCCTCAAACAGTCCATCAAAATTTGCACCGACGTAGGATCGCCACGGGAAAGCAACATTAAATCATCTGCAAAAGCTAGGTGAGTGATCCTCAATTTATCGCATTTCGGGTGAAAGTTGAACCCTGAACCATCGGTCGTCCTTGTCTTGATGAGGCGGGATAGGTACTCCAGGCAAATAACGAAAAGGTAGGGAGACAGCGGATCTCCTTGCCTAAGCCCCTTTGCACCCTTAAACATCCCATTCAGGCTCCCATTGATCATGATGGAAAAGGATGTCGTCGTGACGCACTGCATGATCCTGTCCATAAAGTAGGTGGGGAACCCAAGCCCCTCAAGGACCTGTTTCAAAAAATCCCACGAAACAGAGTCGAAAGCCTTCGTTAAATCAATCTTTATAGTGCTGCTCGGCATAGTTCGTTTGATGTTGTAGTGCCTCAAGAGCTCTTGCATAAGGTGGATGTTATCCACCATGTTCCGCCCCTTAACAAATGCTGCCTGTGCCTCGTCAATGACCGTGTCTAGAACCATACTGAGCCGAGTAGCCAAGATTTTGGAACCTAGCTTGTAAATGACGTTGCAACAAGCAATAGGCCAAAATCACTAACCTTAGAAGCATGCTTAGACTTGGGAACAAGTGTGAGTGCTGTGTGGTTGAGCTGCTTCAAAAGTTTGCCCGAGTCAAAGAATTCGTGAACGGCCGTGGTGACGCTCTGTCCCACAACATCCCAACTTTTTTTGAAAAAGGTTGAGGAGTACCCATCCGGTCCCGGTGCCTTTTCTCCCACAATATGCTTTAGCGCCTCCTTGATCTCCAAATCGGTGACGGGAGCAACGAGCATGTCCCTCTGTTCTGCCCCTATAATAGGTCCCGAACGTATGATATCCACATCGATGTCCCTCGTGGCCTCCCGAACACCAAGAAGATTTCGATAGTATGTGTTAAGGATTTTATTCTTGGGAATAATTCCTTATTTAGTTATTTGCCTTTCTTAGGCCCAAAATATATTAGGGAACTAAAATTAGGACTCTAGATTTGTTTCCTAGTWTGTATACAAGACTTTAATTATTCCTAGATTGTGTTTAGGATTTGGTTTTAGGAATCTACCAATTTTAGGACTCTAGGACTCTTCTATTTAAGACAAGACAAAGCCAAGAGAAGAGGACACCTTCAATATTCTTACATTCATAATCTTTTGAGAAGGACACTTTTTATCGACGGGATTTTTGGAAGGAAGAAAGAGACCGAGACGCACGACGCACGGCAAAGCAAGGAAGGAAGAACACGACGTACTACTTGGAGCCAACGATCGTGATAAACAAGATCTTTGAAGTTGCGTGACCGACGAAGAAGATCTTGCCATTCCGGCAACAAGTATTTAGTATCAAGTTTCTTGATATTTAGTTTTCATATATTACTTTATATTTTGTATTGAATGAAGCTGAGGAGCTGTTATTGGGATTTCAAAATCGAAGCATGTTTGCTGAGCGTCAAACCCCCATTGGTGTTTTCGTGAAGCAGAACCTGATTACCTTCTTTAGGCACCATGACGCCTCTTTGAGCGGGTGTCATGTGGTGTCATGTTTGATGTTGGTTCTGGTATTCCCAACATCAGTACCAAGTTTTCGAATTTTCCATGACAAAACGTAAGTTTACCACATATATGAGATGGATGGCTCCATTTCCTGCTCCGTTTGTTCGAGCCCATTTTATTTTGTTTGATAATCAGGTTGCACAGCACCAGGGACTCGTTTGTTGAGGTCCTTTTGCTTTCGGAACAAAAAGGGGGAGAAGAATGTAGAAGACGCTGGTTCGTATTTATTTGTTTTCAACATTGGATACTCCATTTAGGGGGAGTTTCTAATGTAGGGGGAGTTTCTAATTTCAGGGGGAGTTTTTACTCTTTTGATTATTTTCATGCGTCTTGGGTATTTTGTCCAGAAAGGCAAAAGGGGGAGATTGTTAAGGATTTTATTCTTGGGAATAATTCCTTATTTAGTTATTTGCCTTTCTTAGGCCCAAAATATATTAGGGAACTAAAATTAGGACTCTAGATTTGTTTCCTAGTTTGTATATAAGACTTTAATTATTCCTAGATTGTGTTTAGGATTTAGTTTTATGAATCTACCAATTTTAGGACTCTAGGACTCTTCTATTTAAGACAAGACAAAGCCAAGAGAAGAGGACACCTTCAATATTCTTACATTCACAATCTTTCGAGAAGGACACTTTTTATCGACGGGATTTTTGGAAGGAAGAAAGAGACCGAGACGCACGACGCACGGCAAAGCAAGGAAGGAAGAACACGACGTACTA
>BMAC01000236.1:1225457-1236811 GCA_014905375.1 Phtheirospermum japonicum
GCAGTTGAGCTTGGTGGAGATTTCGCCCATGGGGACGACTACCACTGCCGCCGTTTTGGCTGGACCGTCTCTGTGTGACGTTGTCATCGGAAGTTCGCCGCCCAATCGCCGCCGTCGAGGAACAAGGGAAAAATTGGATCGTCGCTGGTTTTGGGAAATAAAAGCAACCACGCTTGGGGTGGGGGTCGTTGTCGACCACTGCAAAAATTTGCCCGAAAATTACCGCTTTTGGCCGCTATGGGCTGCTGCCGCCGACGATGGAAGAAGGAGGAGTCGGGGCGGCGCGGCGGCTGAGATCGGTTGAGATAGTGACGGCTGAGTTTGGTGAAAAGAGGTCCACGGGCGGCTGGCTTTGTGGGAAGATGGCCACGCGGCAGCTGGCTTGGTGGGAAGATGGTCGGCGGCTGGAGAATGGATGGGTTTTGGTTTGGTGGAGATTTAGGGTTTGGGTGAGAGACGGGAATAGGGTGGGATTAATGATCAAGAGTTTTATGTAAAAATACATAAATATCCTTCTCCTTCCTTATATATAATTTAATRAATTTAAAAAATAGAAAAAATCTGATCCACACATATTATTAGATCAAAGGCCTGGATTGGTACCTAGGTTCGCATATATTGACGTGGGTTCTATTTGAACCTAATCCTATATATATATATATATATATATAGTTATAGTGTTGACACTACGTCTACTAATCAATTTATTCCATAATTTTTCCTTTTGCAGTCATTAATCAGACAAGTTATAATTACTTCTTATTGACTTGAAGATATTAGGAAGATATGTAATATAATTAGATGAATATAGATGAAAAAATTCATTAATTAATCAGTGACAAATATAATTGGTTCACTTCAGTAAAATGTATTTATAGTTACAATTAATTAATCATAACAAATAATTAGGCATAATTTACACTATATTTGATATTGATATATGACTTGATAGTGTTATGTGCACACTATAATTATGTCATATTGTAATGATTTCTAAACATACAACCACGCTCATATTTTTTTATTCTTTTTTCATTTTGAATTTATTGTTTTCATTGGAGGTATGTTTCTCTTCTTTTTGTCAATGTGAAAATAGTTGTTATTTGTGATAAGTTCAAAAAGTTGAACTATCAAATATAGGGGGTACTGACCTCAAAAGAGACCAGCGACCTGAATTGGATCTTGAATACGTCACAGCGACCTGCTACGCCCTCCGTGAATCTTCCAGCGATCTCAACAATCCTGCAAAATAGCGCCTCGAATGGGCCAGATTTCGAGCCCGTTAAGGCCCTCCGACGCTTAAGTTAATAAGCGAAATCACCACTCTCTTTTCTCTCTCAATATTCAAGTATATCAATGCGTAAAGTAATATCAGCGTAATAATGATCATAAAATAAGAGACAGAAGCCCCTTTTATAGAGATAGGAGAAATCCTCCACTAACTAGGGTTACCTTTTACATAAACATAATTTCATTCATACCATGACTCTTTCACCGACTTTCAATCGGGACTCTTCTCATATGATAAGTTCCCATAAACATTAAACTTCTCAATATATTAACGAAATAAGTCCGGACATACAGCCCACTAGGCCCATACACATATTTAAACTTTCAATCAGGCTCAAATACTCAGCCCAACCCATCAGAGATCACGACCCTATATGAGAACTCATCCTCATACTACAGGTCGCTACTCCAGATCTCTCTCTGTAGGCGTGCAAAACAAGAGAGCCACTGCTCTTCAGGGCGGTCAATTCGCTTACCTTTAAGGAACAGCCTTCAGCTCGTTCACTTCTCAAAGACATAACACAGCTCGCCCATCTTCCAGGAGGCACACCCTCTCCTAAAGATAGGACCACTTTCCACAAATAACCATATACATTACGTAATATCACATATAGACATTTTGGTCCACATCAATTTGTTTTTGAAATAATTTATTAATTTTATGATTATTATAATATTATTATTGTTGATTGTTCATCTTGAATCATATTGATATTATTTGTATTTTAGTTTAAGTTTATCAAATAATTAATTTTTAATATTAAATAATTTAGTATTGATGTGTCTGTCGTCATTTCAGATTTTTATGAAGGAGTCTACCACTAAATAATTAAGTTTAGTATTTAGAGGTTGGTACTTAGTTTCTTTATGGTGATCAGTTCGATACGGTTTCTATATGGTGTTTCTATTTGATACAAACAGGGATTGACCATTTTCAAGTGAGATTGTCTGTATAATTATTCTTCAACGAATATTTCCATTAATTTTTTCATCAATCTGTGAATAAACTTATAATAAAATATTAATTGATGACGATTCTCAACAAGAACAATAGCAAACATCCTAACCACCGAAAATAATCAAAATTTTAGACTACATAGCATATATCATCCTTTTAATAACACATAATACATAACTGATTTAAAATTCATATCCTTGAATTATTATTATTAACCTAAGTATTTTCAATCCTTTGAAATTCTACTATTTATTATTTCCATCCCTTTTTTTTCTTTTGAAAATATAGCCTTTTTTATTTTTTTTATACATAATCAAGCTATCACAATCAAGCTTTTTACTCTTCCTATTTTATTTGTAATAATTATTTATTCTATACTTTATATTTATAAATTATTTTATTTGGAAAATATTATTTGACTTAATTTTGTTCCGTTTTTGGAATTAAAAATAACTTTGACGCATTTATATGTCTTACATTTGTATACTACATTTTGAATAATTGTATTTGTTTTATATAAATGAATTTTTATAAATATACGGCTTCCCCGTATATCGCACAAGTTAAAAAACTAGTTATACTTATTTGTTATGCATCTGATACTTATTTGGTGGTTTACATTTAGTTTTTATTCGTTACGCATTTAGTGCTCAGATAGAGCAAACTATTATTATTATTATTTTGGTTTTGACAAATAATAATAATATTATTTGGTGGTTTGCATTTATAATTCTTCTTATTATTATTGAATTAAGTTTTGCGAAACCCTAATCTCTTTTCCTCGTCTTCGGGATAGAGCAGAGAGACGTGAGAATTATTTGATGAAAGAGAGAATTTAGGTATTTTGGGTCTGATATGAGGTTATTTCTGTAATTTTAGGTGGGTAGGGAGTTTACTTTAATTTTCTTTTTGAAATAGGAGTTGAGACTTAAATCCCTCCTATTTGTTAAATCTGTTGACACCTTGCTGAGATGTCAACTCCTTAAGCCTCTATTTTCCATTTGTATTTATCTTGATAATCAACAAGCTGTGTATTTTTGTAAAAAAAACACTTCTTTCCTTACTTTTATAATTTTTTGTCCTGGGTATAAAATAGGACTTTTCCCCTTTTTCTATTCAATCCTCATTGAGTAAAAAACGTCTCGTCCCTCAACCCTATCTCTATCGCCGTTCTTGTTGTTATAAACCTTGGAGACTGCGAAGGAACGAGGCTTGCTATAGGGCTAGGGATTTTCAACGGCGAAATTCACTAAAAGTTCCCTCAACGTAGCAGATTATTCCACGAATTTGGTTGGTCAACGGCGAGGCAATCCGTTGAATCCAATCTGAAGCGATGATTTTGCTGCCGAGTTTTTTTAAAGTTGTGATTTTTTCAATTAATCACTCCATGTTTAGTTTCCTGATTCAGGTTTTCAAAATTTTCTTTATTATTTTACGAAATAAATCTATTTTCTTAATTTAAACTCGGATTAATTGTGGCCCTGTTTTGGTTGATTTCGAGTGGGCCGTATTTATAAGATTTAGATCTGTTGAAGCACCGATTTGGATCTGTTGAAGCATCGATTTAAATTTGTGGCCAGATTAATTGATTTGTAATGGATTTATAAAATAATTTGCCCTTTTTTCCTTTTTGCAGATATGTGCAAATCAAATAATGAATTTGTAAGAATGTTTCTAAAACGGGCTTTATGACCTGTGCATTTTGAGCACGCATATGTGGCGTTTGGATATCTAAATGTTATTTTCAACTGCTTTGATGTATCAAATGCTTCGTTTTGTCTTTTTTAATAATATGTATGTTCATGAACGACTCTGTGTCTTATACATTATTTGTAGGATTTTTTTCTTTTCAATTCTTGATATCTAAATGTTTTTTCAACTGCTTTGATGTATCAACTGCTTCGTTTTGTCTTTTTTCATAATATGTACCTTCATGAACGACTCTGTATCGTATACATTATTTTAGGATATTTTCTGTTCAATTGTTGATATTTAAATGTTATTTTCATGGAGTGAATGTAATCAACTGCTTTGTTTTAATGTTATTCATTTTGTTTTGAATGTAATCAACTGCTTTCAATTTGTTATTTTTCTTATTTTCATTGATGTGGGCAATGGTTGCGGATGGAGGCCGTCAAATAATCAAAAAATAGCTGTGTATTTTTTCAGAAGTTTGTTTATGTTTCGCCTGTATAATTCGAATAATCTAGCTTAATTTTTTCGCTAATATTTAGTTAGTTTGTTATTTTCCTTCTGTCTACTTTTTTTGGAATGGACTGCAATGTATTTTGAATTTATTTAAATATTATTTAAATGTTTTTATATATTTATTATCTATGGAAATGGAATAAATGGAAATAAATGGAAACGGAATATAAATGCGCTCTTGGAGACCCAAACCCCACTGGATATAGAACAACTTTCTTATATTTTGATTCTGCACAGGAATATGAAGATCGATGTTCTCACCAATTTGAAATGGACGTAATTGGAATACTTATAGAACAGTTTCCTGATAACTATGAGTTCTGGTAAGCTCGACCGTCAGCAAATTTTGAATCATTGGTTAGTCATTCCATGATTCCTATAGAATTAATTCTTAGATGCTGAGATGTGTCTGTCTTATAAATCTCTCCTCAAACTGATAATTTCAAGTATTAATGATACTATGATAGGAATTGAGGTCTGCCAGATGGCCTGTAAATCATCAAGTCTCAAATAACAACGATTCTCCATCTGAAACTCCTTCGAAAAGATTAAGAAATATAGAATGTGAAGAGTTTGATCTCAATTTCTTAGAACGTGATCCAACATTGTGTCAAGAGATATGGGAGTACCCTCCTAACTAAAGGAAGAGGTTCGTCAAGCTTATTTGAATCTAAAAGTATATTAATATATTCTTGAAATTATCTATTAAATAATAATATTAACCATCCTTGATGATTCAATCCTGATTGGTATGAACTATTTCCTTGGTTGGAGTATTCACCAGCTAAACATAAAATTTATTATTTTCTATGTTGTATCTTCAACAAGCCATTTCAATGCTCAAAATAAACTACATTTACCATTGATGGATTTGATCGTTGGAGGAAGGTTTGAGGAAAAGCATGTTCTTTAATCGGACATACAAGGAAAGATAATGTAGCTTCGACTCATCATAATGCTGAAAAGGCATGTGAGGATTTGATTAACCAACCACAACATATAATAAGAGGGTTCAATAAATTTAGTTCTCAACAAGTTTCAATGAATCATTTGCGGTTAAAGGCTCACATAATGTAGTGTGGTTGCTTGCACTCCAAGAGGTTCCATTGAGAAATCCGATTCTCATAATCGTGGTAATTTTCTTAAATTTGTAGATATGTTGGCTATGTACAAAACTTTCTAAAGCTCCAAAAAATGCCAAGTATACAAGTCATGATAACCAAGAACAAATACTTCACATGCTTTCAATGAGAGTGAAAAATGCAATTCGTGAAAAAATTGGACTTGCCAATTATTACATAATTGTTGATGATCCGTGATGAGTCAAAAAGAGATGAAATATCTATAGTGTTGAGGTTTGTATGTAGTAATGGGTTCATTCAAGAAAGTATTTGTGTGCTTGTTCATGTATCAGATACTGCAGCTTTAACTCTAAGGAATGTTATATATTTTTCTTTGGCTCATTTCAATTTGGAAGTTCAAAATATTAGAGTTCAAGGTTCTAATGGTGCTAGTAACATGTGGAGTGAGTTTAATGGTTGTAAGCTTTAATTAATAAAGATTGCAAAAATGCTTATCATGTTCATTGCTTTGCACATCATTTATAATTAGCTTTAGTTGCAGCATTGAAAATGTGCACCTATATTCATCAAATTATTGACAAATTAACCTTTATAGTTAACATTTTTGGTGCTTTTTGCAAATGTAATGATGAATTGAAGAGTGCTCATGCTGATGATATTGCACATTTGATTGCTATTAATGAGTTTGAGGTAGGGCGTGGACTTAATCAGATTGGCACTTTACCTCGAGCTATTGATACATGTTGGAGTTCTCATTTGATATTGTTGTCCGGGCTAATTAAGATGTTTAGTTCATTGTGTATAATATTACTTAATGTTATGGATGATGGGCTTCCTTCTCAGCGAGCAGATGCAACATCCGTTTATGATGAGATGACTTCTTTTGATTTTGTATTCATCTTGAATCTTATGAATGAAATTATGATGATAAATGATATTCTTTGTCAAGCTTTGTAAAGTAAATCTCAGGATTTTGTAAATGCGATGGAGCTTGTATTACAAAAGATGAGAGATAACAAGTGGGATGATTTTCTTGCAAAAGTAAAGCCTTTTGTGAGGTTCAAAATATTGATATTCTTAATTTCGGCGCTCCATATTTTGATAGACGAGGTCGATCCTGTCGTCATCAAGATGATTTCACCATTGAGCATCATTATCGGGTAGACCTATTTTATGCTGCGATAGATTCACAATTGCAAGAGATTATTGGCCGCTTTAGTGATGATGCCATGGAATTTCTCACTCTTAGTAATCATTTAAACCCTCAAAGTGTGAGCTCTTTGAAAGTTTTAGATATATGTAAGTTGGTTGAAAATTTTTGTACTCAAGGTTTTACATAGATTTGAAAAAGAGCAATTGAAGATGGAGTTGAAGTATTACGAGTGCAATGTAGTCAAAGGGTCCAACTATAATTTTCTTTAAATCCTTTCAGAGTTATCTCAGTGGTTGGTGAAGATTAAGAAGTTTGCTATATAATCTTGTTTTCAGAGTGATTGTGTTGAGCTTACTCTTTTGATTTCTACTCCCACTATTGAACAATCATTATCCGCGATGAATATTGTCAAACCTAGGTTACAGAGCAAAATGGAGGATGATTTTCTCTCAAATGCATTAACAATATATAATGAGAGAAATTGCTAGCAATGTGAGTATGAAAGATATAATTGAAAACTTTGAAAATTTAAAAGAACGCCATATTCTTTTTAATTAGAGAGAGATGTATTCGATACTCGATGGAATAACTTTCAAAAACTTTTTTTAATGGTATTATACTAATTATTAACATTAATTTTGTATTTATATGTTTAATCGTGTTATTTTCGGTTATATAACGTGCCAAAAAGATATATATTTTTTCCTCTCTTAATAAGTAGCCCCAAAGTTACGATCCGTGTAAGAATATATATAAAGTGAATTGTATTTAAATTACGATAACTAGAAACAAATAATCTGAAACACCAATTTTATAATTGTCAATCAATTTAAAGATCGATTTAGGGTTACGATTAGGAGATTCTAGGAGAGAGAGACAACAGAAGAAGAAGAAGAAGAAGAAGAAGAAGAAGAAGAAGAGAAAATTGCCCAGTAACAAGAAAATTCAGAGGAAAAAAAAAAGTCGAGAAAAGAAAAGTGGAGAATTCAGAGGAAAAAGAAAAGTCGAGTAGATGAGAATCTCAATAATTTAAGGGTATATTTGTAATAAACAATTATATATATTAATAAAATGAGCAATACTTTACCTGGCCCAGGTACATATATCGAAAGCCCAAGGAATTTAAACTGGCCCTAGAACATGATCCATCAGATCCGGCCCATAATACAGCTAGGCATAATTGTAATTAGTCACCCATTTTCAGGGTACTTCATCACCCAAAAACCCTAATTCACACTCCTTATATTTCACATTCTTCTACTCACATATATCCTCTTCTTCGGCCCTCTGAAAACCCTACCTTGGAGAGAGAGAAAGAGAACAATCACCACAACCATGGCGGCGGCAATTGAATCCGTCCAGTGCTTCGGACGCAAGAAAACGGCGGTCGCCGTCACTCACTGCAAGCGCGGCCGCGGTCTGATCAAGATCAACGGCGTTCCAATCGAGCTCGTGCAGCCAGAGATTCTCCGGTTCAAGGCGTTCGAACCTATCCTCCTCCTCGGCCGCAACCGTTTCGCCGGAGTCGACATGCGCATCCGCGTCAAGGGCGGCGGTCACACCTCCCAGATCTACGCCATTCGCCAGTCCATCTCGAAGGCGCTCGTCGCCTTTTACCAGAAGTACGTCGACGAGCAGTCGAAGAAGGAGATTAAGGACATTCTCGTCAGATACGATAGGACATTGCTGGTGGCTGATCCGAGGCGCTGTGAGCCGAAGAAGTTTGGAGGACGTGGTGCTCGCGCCAGGTTTCAGAAATCCTACCGTTGAAATTTTGGTAGTGATTATGCTTTTGTTATTTCAATAACCAGTAGAACCTTTTTTTGGGGATTAAATTTAGGTATGTTCTTATATTATGGATATTCTTGGCGTTTGTCTTGAATTCATCTGAAACATTATAATTTGGATTGCCATTTTCTTAACATTTTTGGTTATTAAGCTGTTTTTGGTTTACCTATACAGTTTGTTTACTCATATTCTGATTTGTCTTGGTTCCTCTTCTATTTAATCTGGCATCAATTGTGAGCCTTTGGCTTTCATTTATGCAGACATAAAGTAATGCTAAGATCTTCAACTACCCATTAATGGTTTTAGGGCCTCGATCAAAATATGTTTGTCTGAGCCTAATTTGTATATTGTCTACCTCTCCACAATGGTTGAACACAAGTTTTTTTTTGGATGCAACAATGGTGCCATGTCAACACAATTCCAATTTTTTTTTTCACAACCCATAAACCTTTATAAAATTAATTTAAATTACTTTATTTCACATATACATAGTCCATGTATCACTTTTTATTTATCAAATTATTTTTATCTGAAAACCTCAAATTGAAAGCACCATGACCTGACTAGTGGGGCATCAATTTATATTCCTTTATACATATAGATTTGTGCCCAAGGTTCAAAAATGCGTGGCAAGCTGGCAAGGTCAAGCCTCAGGCCTTGAAAGCCTAGTCGCGCTTAAGCGAAGGTTCAAAAATGCGTGGCAAGCTGGCAAGGTCAAGCCTCAGGCCTTGAAAGCCTAGTCGCGCTTAAGCGAAGCCTAGGCGCGAAAAGACGTTGTCAATTTTTTTATTATTTTATTTATTATATTTTTAAAATTAGTAAAAAGAAATACATGTTTAACAAATTTGTCTACATATTGCTCGATATATTAAGCTAAATACTAATTATTTATACAAAATTAACGTACTATTAACGGTCTCGTGTAAAAGAATCATACTTTGCAAATCATAAATTATACAATGTATAAAATCATACTTTGCAAAACAATAATTCACACTTTTTTGAAAAGTATGAATTTTACAATAAAAATATGATATTTTACTTTAAAAGTTTGATCGTCTTCATAAGACGCTTTTACAATAGTTTTTGCAAAATATTAATTATTTGATCATATTTTTTTATGTCATATAGATTTTGTAATGTTTGGCTAAATTAAAAAAAAAAAAATCAGGTTACTCATTTAAAAAACTTGCGCCTTTTCACTCCTAGGCGGTCAACAAAACAAGTTGACCGCCTTTTTACACGCCTAGGCACTAGGCGAGGCGTTTTTCCCGCGCCTCATGCCTAGGCGCCGCCTTTTGCCGCCTTTTAGAACACTGTTTGTGCCACGGAGAAATCTATTTTGAACTATTTTTAATTTATTTATTTTTGGAGAATAATATATAACTATGATGATTATTATAGATTATAAATACAAGTATTTATTAATTAAAAAATTACGAATTGGAAACTGATAAAAAAGAATATAAAGTTATAAGTTTGATGAAATATATAACCCTAGACCTAGATATTACTTGAGTCACAACCACCTCTAACCATATGGAAAAAAATAAAAAATTTATATTTAGAAGTAAATCTCTACATAACTTAGTATGAATTTATTTTTGACTTTAATACAAAATTCAATACTACGCATAATCTTCTCATAAATATAACAATTAACTCTAAATATATGTCTTTAAATCCAAAAAAAGCAAAAAAGAAAATAATCACCAAAGTATAAAATAACATAATACTAAATAACCTCAGAACTTGAAATCACATAAAAGAAAGTAAATAGTAAACTATTTTTTAAATTTATATAATTATTTCATAAATTTGAAAAATAAAATAATAAAAAGATTATAGAATAATAATACAAGTTTTTTATAAAATTATAAAGTAACTTAAATAAATATTTAGGTGGTGTATTCAATTGGAACTTGTAAAGACATTAGAAGATTTCTAAAGACATTTTGGACTCAGATGCAACACTATTTTGGACTTTTGGGCTGAAATACTATCAACTGGCCTATAAGTTGTGGAAAAAAAAATGTGGTTTCGATTGATTCTCCATATGTGGATAAGTATTCGATGAAAATCGTGATCACATGGGGTGCGAGAAATCGGTGGGTATGTATATCACAATGGTCTACCTATTTTATATTGTGTAATGAGTTAAATATAATACCCCATCCGTCCCGTCCCGTTCCGTTAGTGATGTGTTAAATATAATACTCCATCCGTCCCGTTCTATCTGTCGCATTTGATAATTTCACGCCCATTAAAAAAGATGATTGATGTTATAATTATAGGTATCAAATGACCATAATATCCTTGTGTTTAAAATAATCAAAAATGTGAAATAATAAAGGTAGGGGTAAAAGCAGTAAAGTACTTTTACTTTTTATTAGAAAAGTAAAAAGTAACAATCATTATCTCTTGAAAATGTAAAAGCGACATATAGAACGGGACCAAAAAAAATTCAAAATGCGACAGATAGAACGGGACGAAGGGAGTATATTTTATGGCAAACACTCAAATATGGCGGCCACACGGGTCTTTTTATTGTGTGACGGACTCCGACCCAACTTCAACCCGAATCCGACCCAATGAAAATGGGTTAATATAAAACCAAAAAAAAAAAAAAAATACGGGCGAAAACAAACCAAACCACAAACACGCATTTGAGAATCTTCCGAAAACAAAATTAGGTTCCTCTCTAAAAAAAATTCGCCGGACTTGCCTCGTGTCGCCGGAGAATATCTTTGCTGGTTTTTTACTCGCCTTTATTTCGCCGCTTTGTTTTGGACTCGCCTTTGTTTTGCCGCTGTTTTTGACTCGCCTCGCCGGAAATTCTCCTCACCGATTGTGCAAAACAAATCGTTTCGAACTC
>BMAC01000236.1:1247784-1282122 GCA_014905375.1 Phtheirospermum japonicum
AGCGGGAGACGGGTTCGCCGGCTACGTGCTACGATCTTTTTAAACGTACGCACCAGAAGAAAGACGGCGCGTGGATCGACACGAGATCTGCTAATATTAACGTGAGTCTCTTTTTTATTTTTAACTTATTCTTTGATTTTAACGTAAAATTTTAATAACGAGTTGTATTTCAGGAGGAGTACGAGAGACATCTGATCCAGGAGCAGGAGCGTGCGTCTTCAAGTTGGATGGTGGACAGGTAAATACCATATTGAAAAATCTCATCTTTTGTTGCCCAATTAAGTTGAATGATTTATTTATTTATTTATTTTCCTCAAGTGGTTTCTGTTTTTCTTACTTGCTTGTTGTTGATGAGTAGGTTGATGGTGCTAAAAATACCAGTGAGCTACCAGAAAGAGCTAGGCAACCAGATTGTGGGGTAATATGTTTTGCCTTCATGTTTCTTAATATCTTGATAAGGCTTATGACACATCAAGTTCTTGCGTTGCATTGCATTGCATTATTTTTCTTTTTCTCTCTTGTTTCTGCTTATTGGAATCCAATTATATTGTTTGTTTCAGAAATTATTTTCCATGAACTAATGTTTTTTACCTCAAGGAATCACAATCAAGCATTACTTTTTACTTTCTTACACTAATGTCACTTTGTATTAATTGGTGATTAGCACATATTTGTCCTTATTTTTAGTAATTTTATAGCTTGTTTTTCTTATTGTTTTCGGTATAAGTTGGGTAGTTTAGGCTCTAATTCGTATATTTGTACTCTCAACTTATTTTTACCGCTTTTTGACCTAGATTGATGCAAATAAGTGATTATTTGTGGTTCTTCACTTTACAGCTAAGTAACCGGACGAGTTCAGCGCATAATTAGATGAAGTTGATGTTGAAGAAATGGAGAACGAGCTTTCCGGTGAATGAGTAGCAAAAAGATTGAGAACAACGGGACAGACGCCCTGTCGCGTCGACTGACGCGGCCGTCGATGCACCGTCGACGCGAGCCATGAAGGGGCGTCAGTCGACGCCAGGCCGACGCACTACCGACGCAACATTCTGAAGCGTCGATTGAAGGAGCGTCAGTCGACGCACCATCGACGCAACTTGCTGAAGCGTCGATTGAAGGAGCGTCAGTCGACACACCATCGACGCAACTTGCTGAAGCGTCGATTGAAGACCGCGTCAGCCGACGCACCCGCCCAGCCGACGCGCACACCCAGGCACCAGCGACGCCGAGCATCCAGCACGCGTCAGTCGACGCACCGTCGACGCGACGGCCCAGAATCGGGAATTTAGGGTTTCTTATGCTCCAAGCTAGGGGAAAACTATATAAACCCCCCTAATTTTGTCCCAAAAGACACAACCACTCTCCCACACTATGAAAATATGATCCCTTGAGCCCGAGAACAACACCATCCACAACCTTACAACAACAATCGATCAAGCACGAAGATTCAAGGGTCACGAAGCTCCAAGTTTCAACCATTAGTTCGTGGCGCGATTCTTCGGGCAAAGTCTACGCAACATCTCCGGATTAGCTGGGGAATTTTCTACGCTTTCTAGTTTAATAAGTACTCTAAACCCTTTTAATTGTTTTCCTAGTTTAATTTTAGATAATTAATGCTTAAGTTTTCGTTTGAGATCTTAGTTTCGACTCGTTTGAATATCGAATTGCTGAAGTTTTGAACCTTAGATCTCGTCTTAATAATTAATTTAGTTCCTGCGTTTTGCTTTCGCTCATGCTTGGTGATGAGATTGTTCATGCTTAGTTTATTTATTAATCTTGGTTAATTAATTTATGCTATGCTATTGCTTGGGAATTTTGAGGTTGATCCTATCGTTCTTAAGAATCACATGCTCATTTAGTTCATAGACGCTAGATAGTTAGTTTAGAATTAAATTGCTTAGAGTTACTTGGTTTAAATTATTGTTCATGTGTTTTAAATTCGTAGATAATAAAAACAATCAACCCCCCCCCCCACCCCCCCCAAGTGGTATACGTATTTCGTGTTATTGAATGAACTATTTGAGATTTCCGATTGTTTATTCCTCGAGAGACGACTCGAGTCAAGTTGTCAAAACTACGAACGACCCCGTTCTTTTGCGGGCAAGCTATTGATCTTTTGACAAATTTTCATAAGTAGGCAACAAAGCTTGAATCAATTGGACTAAGAAGGTATTTTGTTATTGGAGTTAGTTAGTCTACCTTTGGTATTTAGTTGCATTTTCTACCCCTGTTGGTCTATCTATGTTTAATTACTTTAGGTTTCTCCTTTAATCATCCATTAAACTTGTCATCTACGAAGAAATAAATTCGTTTTGATGAATGAGTAACTCGTTATTGCCTAGCATTGAACTTAAAAAAGGACAGAAGCCATAATCTTTTCTCTGAATTCTGGATATTTATATAAGTGATAATTTTATTCAAACTCTTAAGTGGGTCTCGATTTGTACTGGCTCTTGTAAATTGATTGCTATTGCTATATGCAGTTTTATCTATACCTCCCTGTGGTACGCCTTCTTAGTTTCCCCGCTTTTTCCCCCATTTGTCGACATTCTAAAATTTTTGGTGTTTGTGATTTTTGTGAAAAGCTGATTTTCAAGGTGAATTTAGGGATTTGGATTTATTTATTTCCTTTCTTGGTGTTTGTGATTTTTGTGTGAATTTATACTGTGGTTTTCTGGGGAAATTTTGTGAAGAAATATTGTCGTTGGTGGGATTTAGGTCTAGAAACATGATAATGTTGGATATTGCTGGAGCAAAATGTGCAGTGTATATATAGTTATTTAAGATCACAATAGGTAAACAAAATCTCTACATGACTTTGATGATATTTGGCGGATATATATTCAGTTTGAGTTATAATCTATTTTGATCTTCAAATTTTCTGTTTTTGTTTTCCCTTCAAATCTTTAAAACTGGGTTTGTCTGATTCAAGAATGTTCGACTTTTATGGGTTGTAGGTGAAGGATTTTATGAAGAAGAAAGAAGAGCTTCCAGTGTGCAGGGAACAAGATCTGATAATGGATCAGTTGGTCGAGCTGACCAGTAAAGGCTGTGGTTGCCTTCTTGTTATAGACGACGAATATCATCTGCTAGGTACATTTACTGATGGCGAAAGGCGTGCGAGACATACGGCAGAGACACATGTCCTCGTTCCTAAGCGCCCTTGAAAAGGGTGTGGCTAGAAAGATGCACGAGAAGGACCTCGAGCTCAACAATGTAACCCACAAGAACAAGGAGCTCGTCGAGACCATGAAGCAAGTAACGTCTGAGGCCCAAAATTGGTGCTACATGGCCAAGTACAATGAGTCGGTCGTCAACGTCCTCAAAACCAATCTCCAGCAAACCATGCAGTGTTCCAACACCGCCAGAAACGAAGGCGTCGGTGAGAGCGATGCCGCCGACGATGCCGCATCCTGCGTTGGTGGATCTGGGCCGTCGATCTCGGCCAAGAAAGATAATATTATGATTTGTAGGTCCTGCAGATCGAAGGAGGTGTCGGTTCTGCTGATGCCGTGACGACACCTGTGTTTGTGTAAGGAGTGCGAGCGTTTTGTCTGCGTTTGCCCCGTCTGCAAGGTGGCAACGACTGCTAGCTTTGAGGTGTATCTATCCTGATCAAGATGGATTTTTTATAAATTAAATTATATAAAAAGATTTGTTTATTCTGAGTTGATATTAACCAATTTTATGGTTGTGCTTGGCATTGCTTTTCCTGTATATATATATTACAATTTACATGCATGTTTGTTAACTTCATGATAATAATATGATTAATAAGTTTTTTTCTTTTTCTTTCTTTTTTTTTTTGTGTGTATTTGTTTTATTTTCTGTTTGTAGCAAAAGTGAAAAATCATAATCAATTTCCTACTTTTATTTAATTTTAATGCACCTGCTTTCATTTATTTTTTTTAATTTTTTTTACTACTTTCTAGAAGGTATCTCTTCGTAACCGATGTAAAAAGTGAACCAATTAATGGCGTTTCTAAAACCGCCGTAAACTTAACATTTTACGGCGGTTCCAAAACCGCCGTTAAATGTCTTCCAGAACCGCCGTTAAATCCCACCTTTTTACGGCGGTTTTTAAAAACCGCCGTAAAATTTAACGGCGGTCGATATAACGGCGGTTCAAAAACCGCCGTTAAAAGCTCAAAAAAAACCGCCGTTAATTCACTGTTTTGCAGTAGTGTGCTAACGGGTGGCGCCCGTCAGCAATACTTCCAGTCATTATTTTTCTTTTTTTTATAATACTTTATATGCTGGCGGGTCAGCCTGTCAGTATTGGCTGATGGGCTTGACCCGTCAGCATTTTTAAAATATTATAAAAAAAAAACTGGGCAGGCCTAGCCCAACCCGCCGAAGCCCAACCTACACCCAACCTTTGTTGATTTAATTCCCCACATGTGGCATGGGTTGGATTCAAACCCCAAACCTCTTGCAAATAGAGGAGTGATGTTACCGTCTCGCCAAGTCAATTACATGTGAAAGATTATATACTTTTAATATATATTAGATATATAATTAAGTTATAAATTATAATTATAATTAATTATATTATATTTATAAATTTAGATTATATTTATGAATAATAATATATAAATGCATAATATTATTATAAATATATTTATAAATATATATATATATATATATATATTATATTTATAATTATTTATAAATAATTATAAATATATATATTTGAAATATATATTTATTATATATTGTATATAAATAATAATATATTATTATTATAAATATATAATATTATTTATAAATATATATTATTATATTATATTATATTTATAAATGTATAATTTATATTATATTATATTTATAAATAATTAATATAATTATATATTTTATTTTATAAATAATTAATTAAATTATAAATATATAATATTATTTTATATGTATTATTAATTATAATATTTTTTTAAATAAATTGTTGACGGCTTGCCCGTCAGCATTGTTTTTTTTTTTTTTTTTTAATAATTCTGACGGGTTTAGACCGTCAGCGCATATATTTTTATTTTATGTTTTAATTAAAAATTACACGCTGACGGGCAAGGCCGTCATCATATTTTTTTTGTTTTTTTTTTAATCAAAAAATATATTCTGACGGGCATGCCCGTCAGGATAATTAAGCGGGATAAATTTCGTCATATCCCTTAGGGGATGCTGACGGGTATAAATACTGGCGGCCTTGCCCTTCAACAAATCTGTCAGCATCGTTGTCCGCCAGCAAGTCCGTCAGCATTTCTGACGACTTTTTGGCCCGCAGTAAATCTGCCAATATTAACGAATTTTTTTTGTAGTGGACAATCTTACAAAATCAATTATATATATGTAAACAACATTACAACAAAAATAACAATATATTATAAATATGCACACAAAATATAATGAGCAACATACTCACAAAAACCAAAAATAAAAGGGCTTCTGCTTAATTTTGAAGGTGACTAAAGAATATTCACCCACAAAATAAACACACATAACATAAAACTAATTAATGTTGAATCTATTGTTAAGATAATATTCCTCATATCATGCTCATATATATTTCAAGATATGTAGATTAATTAATTATGAATTAATATTAATAAACTCGCTTCCTTTAACTGTTGGAGTCTTAAGAAGCTCATCGATCACTACTACAAAAATGGGCTTTAACATCGCCTGTTTAACATCAGTTTTGTAAAACAGATTTTGTAAACTTTTAACATCTGTTTTAAAACTGATGTTACATTAAACCAGTAACTCGGATATCGTAAAACCGATGTTACATAAAACCTATAACATCGGTAATTCAAAAGACCGATGTTATATAAATTCTAAAAATCAGTTTTTTAGAAACTGATGTCATATGCAATGATAAATAAATATTATAATAATAACGATGCTTGCTTCCAAATGAAAACAACTCCCCCAAATTGATCAGACCCACCTCCCGCTATCTCCCGCTGCCCTATAGCCTCTCGCTATCATCTCACCACCGCCAAAATCCGCCTACCACCGTCACCTCCAACACCACCAATTCTCAACATCATCACCACTGTCAGTTGACCACCACCACAAATTTCTCCCCTTGCGTTGGTTAATTTTATTTTCGTCATGCCTTTTTCATTGCAACGCTTGCTTGGGATTGGCGTTGTGTAGAGTAGAGTTGGAACGGCCAGTTATTCAATTTTAGATTCTTAGATGTTTTTGCTGCGAATGATTTAACCCTAGGCGTGGTTTCAAACACCTAAAATTACATCTGGAATTGCAATTTGCAAGGGTTTCCTTTCGATTAGTATGGATTTCTCTTCGCAATTCTCAGGAATTAATTTGAAGTATCCAGGCAATGGAAAAGTTGTTACGATCCGGATTTCGTAGTTGTTTTGCTAAAGTGGAGAGTGCAGCTATTGGAACCTAATTTGCTATTTACTTGCAATAATCTGTGGGAGCATATCATGTGATTTTTTTGCACCAAATTTAGGAAACTGATGCAGCTTATGGATGTAATTTTAATTGCTTTGGAGGAAGGTTTAATCATTCGGATTTTGACACAGGTTGTGTTGGTGATTTTCTATTGTTGCATTAGTTGTTGAACTTATCGGTGGGTTTATAGAATTAATCTTAGCGTAAATAAGTTTTTAGCTCAAAAAGGTTTTGTTATTAGATCCGAAAGATTCTAGGAAAAATCGAATTGAATTCCAAGTATTGCCGTTCGTATGACTGTGAAATATATGTAAAAACCAAACTTGCATATTAATGGGTTTAATATTTTTCATCCTGTTTGTGATTATCTTTCATGTACTTCTGCTTAGTTTTGTTTATGATGCAAATTAGGTTTCATGAACTTTTTAACTACATATCATGACAACTTTATGGATAATATTGATTTTTTCAGTTCATTATTTTCTTTTCATGTCCTTGTTTCTCTCCTGTAATGTATATACAATGAACTGAAGGGTATACGCTCATTATTTTCGAGATCTTGGAAAGAGAGAGGGTCGTCCTCAACAATAATGGTAATTTGTTATCATCCCAACAGTCATGAGAAATTTCACACTTGCTATTTTGTTATTAATGGAACAATCTCTGTCTGGTGCTGGAGATCATAAGATATAATGTGAGATTTCATGATGTCTTGTTTGAAAGCGTAACAAGGAGACATTGATAGTTGATGAAGTCATTTATAATGACTGTTAAATGATAAAATTTCTGTTGTTAAGTGCTCAATCTCTTCGTTGAAAGAAACAACCTGCTGATTTTACTATGTCATCTTATGATAACAAATCTCATACCAATCATGTTTGTTTCTGCTGCTGGTTTCTTTTCTTTTTGTTACATCTAATTAATGCTTTCACTCATTACACTAGTTTACTTTCTTATCAGTCTATATACACCTGTTTAAGTTATCAACTAATTGCTGCTTCGGAATTGTCCAATAATCTTTAGTTGAAATCATTTGTCTATAGTTCACCCTCTAATGTGCATTTTTTTTTCTTAAATTTATTGTAGAATGCTAGACATCATATGCTTCCACTGTACTAAGATACTTGCGGCCATGAGTGCATGACATATATAGACACAAATTATGATGTTGGCTGCAGCTTATCATTATTCTGCCTCATTCAATTAAAATCTGATGAATATTGATAAACTGATCTTTAATATGACTGTGTAGAATTTAAACATTGAATGAATTGGATATCTCCTAGTTTAAATAATTTACCGAGCAGTTATTCATAATGTCGAGGCTGGCTTTCAATAACGCGTACATTGCATTTTTATACCTCAGGTTCCTTTTATTCTTGTTGGAGGGGAAAATGGACGCAATCTGATCATCTTGTTGTCAACATGGAAGGATCAAAATATCCGCTTCCTCTCACCACTGTTTACTCGGACTTGCAGCCTATTAATGCTTCTCCTCTTACTTTTCTTCAGGCTCTTTGAGTATCCTTTTAGTTCAAGCTGATTATATAACCCTTCTTTGTGATATATATATATATATATATATATATATATATTAGTAATTCCATATTTGTCCCTCCATATTTAAGTTTAATTTTATAAGAGTTTCCTATAAATTTGAGCTAATTAAGTTTAAAGGTAGAATAGCATTTGACCACCATCATTGCAGAGAGTTTTAAAAATTTATAGTTTGCTTCCTTTGTAATATATTTTATCATCTAACGGTCACATTTGTACTTGTGAAAGAGACACAACACAAAACCTGTCTCTTTGCTTGGGGCCGAGGTTCAGCAGACAAGAACGGTAATATTTTGGCAGGTACGAAAAATCGAATATGTGATGTATGTTTTTACTCCCCTGTTCTTCTATATTCTGTATGTCTATCAACTTGTCATGGCTTTACGAACAGGTACTGTAGTAGATCGAGAAATTTGTAATCCAAGTGGATTTGACTTTTTTCTCAATAGCCACTCCACTTTCGTGGTGAATTCTTGCAATTTGATCATGAAAAAAAAAAATGTATTTTATCCATTCAAAATCATAGTTTTTTCTTATAGCTATTTTCGAGTTGAATTGTCCATTTTACCTTTACTTTCATATCTTAGGCGTAGCACATTTCTTGGATTATGTGAAACACGAGGAACATATTTCTGGAGCCTGATAAAGCATTTTCTAGATCCCAGAAATGTGCTAAGTGTTAAAAAATTGACAAAGTAGCTAGCCAAGTATAGTATGCCCTTGTCATGTTTTAGTCAAAAAAAAAACAAAAAAAAACAAAAAAAAACATGTTTTTCTCAAGAATGGCTTTAAATATTTATTGAAAAACTGAATGGTCAATTCTTTTCTTTCTTTTTCTTTTATTTTTATAACTGATATAACTTTGCTACCTGTGTAACATCTTTTTGGACTGTCATGCCCTTAAAGATCTTTTAATGAACCACAATGTTAGTGTTGCTTGTGTTTTATTTAACTGTTCAATTTTTAGACTTCATTATTGTGTTTTGATCCCACAACATCGTAAAGCCTCACTATTTAAGTTTTGGATTCAGTTTCAGATTTTAGAATAATACATCTGTGTTGAAATTGCAGGGCCCTAGAATTTCAAGAAACTTCATAATTTATGTTGCCTCAAAGGTAAATATTGCTGCCTAGGTTGAATTTTTGTATATGGTTATAATTTGGCTTATGGAATATTGGACACTAACACGTTCCATTTATCGTGCTTATATGATGAATGCAGTTGCCAATGCTTTGAAAAATCTCACTTGATATATGTGATTCAAACGAGGGTAATATTGACATTCCAAGTGTAAGTTTGAATTGATAAAGTTTGTAACCCCTAAACCCTGAAATTACAGTTTCCCCCCTCAATGATATGATGTATGAGTGTAGTTTTCATCTTTCTACTGAAACTGCTTTTTCTGCATCACACAATGGGGTAATTACAAAACTTACCCCTAAGGTTTTCGTTTATACAAAAAAGCCCTGCTACCTTTCAAAATTACAAATAACACCTTGACATTTAATTTAGTCTTACAAAATTGCACCCTCAAAAGGAGTTAAGAGGGGGTTATGTGTAAATTTTAAATGAAAAGTGGGTTCTTTTGTAATTAGATTAAACCTTAGTGGTAACTTTTGTAATTAAATATTGCAAAAATACAATTATATAGTAAGCGTTCCTTTAACTGATATCAATCTGCTTTCAAATTGCTGACAGATACGGTAGTCGACTCTTGATTTATTATTATTATTATTATTATTATTATTATTATTATTATTATTATTATTATTATTATTATTATTATTATTATTATTTTTACTTTTTTTCTTTTTCTAATCAGACTATATGACTTTACATGCAGGGTGAGCATTTGAAGCAAGTGGTTGACCAAATGAATGTCCTAAACACTCTGTGCATGGTGCTCAGGTTGGGTGACTCGTCTTTGCAGTGTTTATCTGAAGTAGACTTAAGAATGTTGAGTTGTAGCGCAAACAAAGGGTACAATACACATTATAAAATTAATTTTTTCATAGCAATTTATCCTTTTTCTCTAAATTGTTGCCTTTTGTTTTTTCACAGCTTCATGAGTTTGCAATTTGTAAGAGAGCCCATCAGGTTAAATGTTGTTTAATTGTTGATGATCAAGCCAGTACTTAAAATGTGTTTAATTAGGAAAATGTTCCTAATTTTCCTCTGGAAAGACATTAAAGGCAAAGTAAGGAAAATTATTTTATGCAATCCAATGTATTTTTGAATGATTTCTTTGCTATCATGTAAAAGGGTACCTGAATCAGTTATGAGTTTAGGGCGGCTGCTACGGACGGAGGCGGTGCTCAGTTAGAGTTGTTGTAAAAAAAACTCATTTAGGATCTGCTCCAAGTATGATACTTGCAAAAAAAAAGTTCATAAATTTAAAATCAATTTATACACTCCAGTTATACAATTTCTCTCTCTCTCTCTCACACACACACACACATGGAATTGAGATATAAAAATTTACCTGGTTGGGCACTGATGTTAAAATTGGTTTAGTCATATGTTAGCTTTTGTATTTTTCATAAATATTGAGATTGAGTAACAGTTTGAAACTCATTAGCCATGCACAGAACCATAAACTTCTTAATAAATCAATATTAACTTGATCACATAGTAGAGCCATAGACTTCTAATCCTACATTGACAAAATAAAATAGTTTAGTGCTATATAATTGGTGTTGTGTATCTACAGATTACAAGTTACAACTAGAACTCGAAATTTATTTCAGAATCTTTCATTACTCGTACTTTCATATATGACTTGCATGATAGAAGAGAATTATCATTTTGTTTTTATATTCAGAGGATTTTGAAGTTCTTATATAAAAATAGCTCTTTCAAACTACCACCATGTACAAAGAATATAATGTTCAATTAACAATCGCCCAATGCATCTCTCACAACTACTAAAAAATTGATAGAGAATATTATATAATTGAAATTGATACTATTGAAATTGATACTATTGAATATTTTTAGTTAAAAAATAATTGATAGAGAATATTATTGTAGCTTGCAGCTGGGTTTGGTGAGTTTAAGGGTTCAGAAGCAAATGTCATGGAGAGCTTCGTTATCCAACACCATACACTCATCAACATTCTCGACGAGTTGGTGAACTGAGAGAGTGGCATTATAGGGCTCGAAACAGTGTCCGAGACTTTAGGGGATGGGAAGACACAGAAAGTGAAAGTGAGCATCATACGGTTTGGGTATTCTTCTATGATGCATGGAAGACCAAAGAAAGATATCTTATGTTTAAGCCTACAAAAATAGCATAAATTTAATTTAATCAGAAAAGGCAGTTAACATACATGATTTAGAGTTGATTTCTTTTCTTTTTTTTTTAACACTAATAGCAGGATTACATTTCATTCAAAAGCTGGAGTTAAACTTATATGAAAAGTTTCTCAGATAGATAAAATAATATTTGAATTTGATGCATATGCCTTTGACCAAAAATTAGAATCCCACATACAACCAAAACTAACACATCAAAAATCTTAATTTCAATAATTAAAATAGTATATTAAATGCATCCTTGAGAACACACGCACATAGAACAAGAAAGATGAGTCTAATACCGAATCAACGTGAAAGTAAAATAAAAAAAATAAAATCATTTTGTCTGATAAAGATTAAGAAGTATCGTATGCGCTTCGTCAGAAATCTTGTATTTCTCCGTATCTTCAAGCCAACCACCAGATATTCAATGATGTGCAAATGATCCCAAAGAGAGCAAATAGTAGCAGCCCCGACAATCGGGATATTCTCTCGGTTACAATTTTCACATATTACAAAATTTTCACATGTTAAAAAGGGTGAATTACAAACTACCATGAGGTTTAGCCTAATTATAACAAAACCCCATAAGATTTTGAAAATTACAAAAACAAAATTAAGTTTTGAGTCTATTAATATACCGCCGTCATATGCAAAAACATTTAAAACACCACCCTTACTTAACACAAAATCAAACCTGAGGTAGTTTTTGTAATTTTATAAATTCTCTATTTTTTCTCTTTTTAATTGAACCAAACCGAACTGGGTTATACATAATAAAGATGACAAATATGATCAGAGAGACAAGACCATAAGGTAGAAATAAATGCAACAAAACTAGTTATACTATAAAATATAAGCACAGCTGGTTCAGATGTGAAGAGTTTAACCGAAGAGCTATTCTTATAAGTTGTTTTCTTGTAATTAGACTAAATTAAAGGGTACAAGTTGTAATTATCTTACTAATCCAGGCAAATTTCTAATAACGCAAAAACTGAACCAAAAAACTAACTGACAAAAAAAAAAAAAAAAAGAGAAAAAATGCCAACATTGTCTAAGAAACATATACTCTATATTGAATTAAAAAACCAATTACAATTAAGATTAAAAGTAGGCCTTTTTCAAATTACAACATAACACACAAATAGAAAATATAACATCAACCCATCTTTTTAATTCATCTAATAACTAGAATAGAAATACAAAAATATACTTCTTTTTTATTCATCAAAAATATTAAAGATAGTCAGAGAAGCAAAATAACCTAAACTTGATAATAGGAACTACACAATATTAGAAGTGTGCTCTATTCTCTATTAAACAAACATCCAGCGTAATTTCTCAAACACACAGAGAGCAAGGAAAATAGCTTATTGGTTTTTCTCTTGGTGATTCAGTAGTAGGTGCAGGAAATTTAACGATGAGTCCCTCGGGGTCCTTTGTCAAAGGCAAGCTAAAAAGGGCATCTGCAATAGCCTGAACTAATTTCGCGCCTTGTTCAATAGTTACTTTTACAATCTCCTCCCTGTTTAAACAAACAATTCATATCGGAAAAAATAGATAACAAATGGAAAACTAATATGACTATTCTTAAACAACAACATATATATGGTAGGATTATCGTCACGGGGACTTCTTTTAATCCTATTAATAATGTTATTTGTTTTAGAAATATTTGTCTATTTTTGAACTCTAGTGTTGGTTAGAATGTTAGTAGGTAAAAAGAATTTTTATCTTAAGAGATAATTATCAAAACCTTGTTATGTGGAACAAGGACTCTTTCAAGGAAGTTGAGCTATAAGTAAACTTGGTGTTTTCATTAAAGACGACGAGAATAAGGAGGAAAAAGACAGAAACCCTACATAGTATGCTTGCTCATTTTTCAGATTTGTTCTTTGAGTTCATACTGTTTTGAATGAGAAGAAAGACAGAAACCCTACATAGTATGCTTGCTCATTTTTCAGATTTGTTCTTTGAGTTCATACTGTTTTGAACGAGAAGAATTTTAGAAGTAATTTCTATTCTATATTTTTGTAATGTTACTAGAACCTTTTTTCGTGATTTGTAATCATTTCTAATAATATATCTTTTGGCCTACGGTCGCGATCTGTGAGTTATTTTAACTCACAGGCAAATATTTGTGTTGATTTATCGTTCTGCACATATGTTAGTAAGAATGTTCCAACATAATTACTGACACTGACGTTCATACAAGTTGTTGAAGACCTTCAAAACTTTCAATTGGTATCAAGAGCGATCACTTGACTCTACTAAGTGAGAATCTTGCGCACTTTGAAGGATAACAATGGATAATGTAATGAACGCTGCAATCCGACCTCCTGTGTTGGATGGAACAAACTACGGAATTTGAAAAGTCAGGATGCGAGCCGACATAAAAACGATGGACGAAAGATCCTGGCGTGCAATTCTAACTGGATGGGAGGCTCCCAGGAGAGATGATACGGACAGTGACATCATTTTGAAAAATGAAGTTGATTGAACTGCATAAGAACTTGCTACTTCAAATGCGAACACAAGCCTTGAATGCCATCTACAGCTTTGTGTATGTGTCCTTGTTCAGAATCATCTCCAACCTACAAACGGCCAAAGAAGCATGGGAGGCACTACAACTCTTTTGTGAAGGATCCAGAGGAGTCCAAATAACCAAATTAAGAATGCTGGCTACACAATTTGAAGTAATAAGAATGGAGGAAAGTGAAGCCATTGCCGGTTACAGTGCAAAACTTCTTGACATTTGAAATGAATGTCAATCTCTGGGATCCCCTATCTCAAATGAAAGGCTTGTGAGCAAATTCCTGCGATCAGTAATGAAAAAATTCAACATGAAGATCACGGCTATTGAAGAAGCCAAAGACACTTCTGTCATGAATTTTGATGAACTTGTTGGCTCCTTAAAGACATATGAGTTGGAATTAAAAATCAAGAAACCAAAAGGGAAGAACATTGCCCTCATTTCTGCCCCAGATTCTGAAGACGAAGACTTTGACCTTTCTGCCATAGCATACGAGGCTGAGTATGCAAACTTAGATGCGGATGGCATTGCTCTCATCACCAAAAAATTCAGTGAATCCGTGAAAAAAAAGAACATCTCAAGAAAACCCTTGAACAGGCACCTCAAGTCCGCATCTGAACCCAGTACTCCTTAACCCGTGGGACAGTCTTCTAATAGGTTTCAAAGAAGAGACTCAACTCCTACGAGTGCGAAATCTGAACACAGGAATCAAAACAGCACCAAGGACTTGGACAATGTCCAGTGTCATGAGTATAGAGGATTTGGACATTATAAGTATGAGTGTGCCAATACCCTAAGGAAGAAGAATTTTATCGCCATGAGTGATGGAGATGACGACGAGGAGTCAAAAGAAATCGTGGTGGTTGCTGCCATAAGCGCCTGTGTCGTCTGGGATGTCACTGACAGTACGAGTAACATTGTGTGTCTTAACACAATCACCACAACCGAAAGCGATGAGAATGAAGATTTTGCTGCGGCCTATGAAGAACTGTATGAGAATTGGTGCAAACTTCTCCAGAAGGTCAAATTTCTCTCTAAAGAAAATGAGAGACTGACACGAGCAGACAAGGAATAACAATCCGTGGGGTTGCGCCTAAAAGCTCTTTTAACCAAACGAGAAGAAGAACTGGATAGAACTAGGGGAGAACTCTCAGTAGCTATGATGACTCTCAAGAAACTCAACTCTGGATCAACCAAACTTGATAAAATTCTATCTATTGGAACCATGATCCGACATGGGATTTGGTTTGAGGCTCCAATTTTTGTCAAAGAAGGTGAAAAGTCCTCCGAAGGTTCTGTATCTGTGAACAAAACTAAGCAAAGAAAGTGCACCTATGTCTGTCCTCGCTGCTCAAAATCAGGTCACATTAGACCATTCTGTAAGAAACTTAAGGAAGAAAGAGCATCCTCTCCCGTTAAAACAATGCTAGTGAATAAATGTCCTAACATTAGGACTAACACCACTCACAAAAGCAGAATGGTGTGGGTAAAGAAGGAAGACACTCAATGTAACATGATCTACATCTCCCTGAAGTTCGGAGTTGAAGACTCATGGTATTTTAACAGCGGGTGTTCCAGGCACATGACAAGATCGACTGAACACTTGAAAGATACTGTTCAGCACAAAGGAGGCAAAGTCCAATATGGTGGTGGTGCGCATGGTCAGATTGTAGGAAAAGGAACCCTGAACGTTGAAGGGTTACCTACACTTCAGATTGTGCTACTTGTCAAGGGTCTAGCTGCCAACCTCATAAGTATCAATCAACTTTGCGATGATGATTTTCAAGTAAAGTTCAGTCAAGACTCCTATGAAGTCTTTGATAAATCTGATCGATGCATCCTTATCGGAACTCGAACCACAAACAATTGCTACAAAGTAAACAGCAAAATCTGGTGTCAAAGTGTACAATCATCTGAGTCCGAATTGTGCCATCAAAAGTTGGGGCACGTCAATTACAAAATGATGAGCAAATTATTAAGTCAGAAGCTGTAGAGGAATTCCTAAGCTGGTTATCAAAAACCCATGCGTATGTGGTGACTGTCAAAAGGGAAAACAAACTAGGATGCCTCATCCAGTGACCCAACACTTCAACATCACTCGATGTTTAGAACTGTTTCACATGGATCTTATGGGTCTTATCGAGGTAGAAAGTATGGATGGTAAGAAATACTTGTCTGTTATTGTTGATGATTTCTCTCGGTTCACCTGGATAGAGTTTCTTCTTGATGAATCCGAAACCTTTGAAAGTTTTCAAAAACTGTCCAAGCGTGTCAGTAACAAATTTTCCTTACAAATTGGCAGAATTAGAACTAGGGATGGCAATCCCGCCTGCCCCGCCCGGCCCGCCCCGCCCGTGCCGTTTGGGCGGCCCGCCCCGTGACCCATGGCGGGGCGGGGCCGGGTACCTTCTCCGCCCCGCGGGTACCCGCCCCGCTGTACATTTTCTATTTTTAAATATATTTTATATATGTTTTAAATATTTTTTTATATGAATTTATTAAAAAAATTTAAATTTAGTATTGTTTTTAATTAATTTTTCATCTTATGTTTAATTTTTATAATAATATATGTGTTATTATATATTAAATTAATTTTAAATTTAATAAAAATAATAAAAAAATGAATATAACGGGCCGACCCGACCCGACCCGTGGGATGGATGGGGCGGGTCCGGGTCCTCTAGTACCCGGCCCGACCCGGCCCATTACCATCCCTAATTAGAACCAATCATGGTAAAGAGTTTGAGAACTCATTCAGTCAAAAATCTTGTGACAAATATGGAATTTCTCATGAGTTCTCCTCACCAATTACACCTCAACAAAATGGAATATCTGAGCGTAAAAACTGGTCCTTACATGAAATGGCTCGAACCATGTTAATTTCAAAAAATTTGGCAAAAAGGTTTTGGGCAGAAGCTCTGAACACGGCGTGTCACATTTGTAATCGAGTTTATTTTAAGGTAGGGACTTTCAAAACACCCTACGAGCTCCTTGTTGGAAATAAACCTAACCTGCACTATTTTCATGTTTTCGGTTGCGTATGCTATGTATTGAATGACAGATCCCACTTAACCAAATTTGATTCTAAAAGTGACAAGTGTGTCTTTGTGAGATATTCAGTAAATAGCCACGCTTATAGGGTGTTTAATCTAAGAACTCGTGCTATGCTTGAGTCTGTGAATGTCAGGTTCGATGAAATAGAAGCCATCTCTGGAAATTTTGCTGAGGATGATGTGGTTGATCTGATTCAAAGTCCACAGTCGTCTCCCCTACTCACTCCAATGGAAATACCTGAGACCGCACCAAGTGTTACTGAAAGTGCTGCAACACTTGAACCAACATCGCAGGTGCATATAGACACTGATGGTGAAACCTGTGAATCTAAAGAAGACCAGTCAGTTGAAGTAATATCTGCACCTCTGGACAGAGATATACCCTCCAGGATACAGAAGAGTCATCCTACATCCCAATTCATTGGATCATTGAACGAAAGAAGCACACGAAAGAAACATATTAACTTTAAGGAAATGGTAAAATTGGTATGTATGGCCTCATGTTGTTCTCTAACCAATTACTCTTATTTTGTGTCCACCATAGAGCCCAAGAAAGTGGAGGAAGCTCTCAAAGACGAATACTGGATAAATGCCATGCAAGAAGAACTGGACCAGTTTGCCAAAAATGATGTATGGGACTTGGTACCACGACCAAATGGAGGAAACGTCATTGGAACAAAGTGGATCTTCAGAAACAAGACTAATGAATTGGGAAATATAGTAAAAATCAAAGCCATACTTGTGGCTCAAGGTTATACTCAGGTTGAAGGTATAGACTTTGATGAAACGTTTACTCCTATAGCCAGAATTGAGTCAATTAGATTACTGTCAATTGCTTGTCACTTGAACATCACTCTTCACCAAATAGATATAAAAAGTGCTTTCTTAAATGGTGTTTTAAACGAGTAAGCATATGTTGAGCAACCCAAGGGTTTGAAGATCCTCATAAACCGCACTATATTTTCAAACTAAAAAAGGCCCTCTATGGACTGAAACAAGCTCCTAGGGCTTGGTATGAGAGGCTCACTCAAGATCTTCTTCAAATGAATTTAAAAGTGGTGAAGTAGATAAAACTCTGTTCATTTTGAAAAACAATCGCAAGATACTAATTGCTCAAATCTATGTTGATGACATTGTGTTTGGTTCAAACTGTAATGAGCTACTCAGAAACTTTGTGACAAACATGTCTACCACCTTCGAGATGAGCATGGAAGGTGAATTATCGTTCCTTTTGGGTTTACAGATTAAATAGTTTAAAAATGGAATTTTTTTATCGCAGGATAAGTATGCTATGAATCTAGTGAAACGCTTTGGACTCGATAGTGCCAAGCATATGAAGACCCTCATGGGATCGAGTTAAAAACTGTCAAGGGACGATGTTAGTGAAAGTGTTGATCACACTATGTACAGAATCATGATTGGCAGTCTTCAATATTTAATCGTCAGTCATCCAGATATCATGTATAGCGTCTGTTTGTGTGCTCGTTATCAGTCTGATCCTAAAGAAACTCACCTAAAGGTGCTTAAACACATAATTAGATATGTAGCTGGAACTTACAATCTAGGAATCTGGTATACAAAGGACACTAACTCTAATCTTGTTGGATATACTGATTCTGATTGGGCAGGTGATGCTGATGATAGGAAGAGTACAACAGGTGGGTGTTTCTTTTTAGGGAACAATCTCGTTTCTTGGTATAGCAAGAAGAAGAATTGCGTGTCATTATCAACTGCCGAAGCTGAATATGTGGCTGCAGGTAGTGCTTGTTCCCAACTGCTCTGGATGAAACAAATGATAGAGGAGTATGGGTTACAAAGTCATGTCCTCACTATTTTGTGTGATAATTCAAGTGCAATTGACATCTCAAAGAATCTTGTACAACACTCTCGAACAAAACACATAGACATCAGGCATCATTTCATTCGAGATTTAGTTGAGAGAAATGTTGTGATTATTGAGCATATTGGAACTGAACATCAACTGGCTGACATATTCACCAAAGCATTAGACTACGAGGGGTTTTCCAGATTAAGTAAGTCTCTCGGCTTATGTGCTATTTGATTTTTATTACCGGAAATGCTGCAGCACCCCTAGTAACATCAACTGCAGCATACTATTTTCAACATGCATTTTTTTAGTTCACATAATAGATCTTGCACAACTCACAAATGAAGGAAAAATTAACGGTTTGAGTGTGATGTCGAAAGGGGATGAAAGATTTCAAAATAAACAATTGTGGGCTGACTTATGTAGAAATAAGTTTTCTCTCGGTGTGAACAAAACTTTTAAATAAAAGTTTGAAGGATGTCACAGCCATTAATGAATGAATGACTATTTTTCTTGCCAATGTGCTGAAATTAAAAATCCTGTCTATGGATTATGAGTATGCTGATTAAGTGGAGATTCTCTTTATTCCCGGACATAAATATCCTCAAACGCAAGTAACCTTGTCATTCGCCCAGTAAAGAATTGTCAGTTCATTGACTTTGTTGATTGAATGTCAATACCAATGCCATTACACAAAGAACTAACACTATACTGCAGTTGTGAACCAATTTTTTTTTGTTTTAGGTCATTCCTTTTAGGCATACCTTCACGACATGCAAGTTTGGTGAATTTTGTTCTTAAAGATTTTTTTGTGAAACTATGCTCATAACAAAAATCTATTTTTCTCTTGCTCAAATCTTACTTTCAATTTGATGTCTCAATGTCAAGGGGGTTATCATTAGAGTCTTGTGGACCTAAGTCGTTGCTGCACTTTTTTTTTTTTTTTGTAAGTATTTGTGTCTAAAGGGTTGTTGTTAGTGGACCGCTTAATTGGTGTTAGTAGGGGAATGGGCTTGCAGAGTCTTGCTGAGACTTCGGGATTTTTGAGTGTTTTTGATGGTTTTGCCCCTAGAAACAACTATAAAAATCCTACATCTTGCACCTTTGGAAAATATCACTCCCCTCCCAACCCAAGCTAGGGTTTGGGATAAAATTATTCATCAAGCTCTTAGATAATTCTCTTACTTAGGTTTTAAATTGGATCTCAAGCTTTTATGTAATCTCTTTTTCCTAGATTAGATTTATTTCAAGCACCTCCTTGGGTTTGTAAGCTTAAGAATAATCCAAATACTCCTTTGGATTGTTACTTTGATGCAATTACATTCAAGCTTTGTTTCATTTCTTAACTCAAGTTTCCTTTCAATTTCATGCTTATGCTTTATATCCTTGCTTTATTCTTCATTTCCATGCTTATTCTTCATTTTATGCCTTTTGTCTTAGCACCTTGAATTCATGATGAAACTTGTGATTTGGCTATGGATTCTAGATGAGTGACACATCTAGATAGTAGATCGGGTCTTGGATTGTCTTGATTTTGAGTTTTTGCTATGCTTTATTTGCAATTTTATTTTCATGCATAGTTTTAGGTTAAATCTTAGATCTAGGTTTTGTTGCTTGTTATTTTCCTTAAAGTTTTGAACTTTCTTGTCAACTTTCATTGCTCTTTACATCCATGCTTTCAATTTTTGCTAATTTGCTTTATTTAGGATTTTATGCATAGTTGTACCTTGTGCATGCATGCTTGTACTTGGTGAAACATTGCATTTTCTTGCTTATTTCCTTGATTTGCTTGCATTTTCTATTTGAGGCATCCGACGAGGTATTCTACCAACATGCAATTTCATTTCTTAGGATAGTTTAACTATTTTAATTTCTTTATTTTCATTTTCCTTCTATTTTCCAAGCTTGAAACACATTGAATACTTCAGTTGAATCGATTGCCGATAATACCAAGCCATGAACCCGTTGATTCATTTCAACACCACAAAAACTACACTTCAAAATGGCACCGTTGCGACACGGCTTGGTCAAGGCCTTCGGTTTAATTGTCGTTTCGTTGTGTTTTTATCTTTTCCTTTTATTTGACGATTTCCTTGAGTATGCAAGGTGCTTATGACTATGGTGGATACATTCCCAACATGGGAGGGCATGGTGCAAACCACGTTGCCAATGGTGGTTATGGTTATGGGCGACCCAACATGGGAGGGCATGGTGCAAACCATTTTGGGTTTGGTGGCGTCGTGGGTATGAATGGTTCTTCCGGAGGGTATGGTGCTTCAAATCCTTACTATCAGGATTATGAGTCGTTTGGCGGTCCGAGCTCTTATGAGATAAGTGGCCCCCCATCCGTACTATGCGGGATGTTAGCCGACCTTTTTTGGGATGTGGATGGTTTGGAACGAGTGATCATATTCTCGACTATTGCCCTTTCATGTCCTCATTTGATTCCATTAATATGGATGGAGGTCGTGGCCACCAAGCGGGACTCGCTTATACTACGCCTTCTTTTACTCCACCACCGACTCCCGATCCTTTTGAGTTATTTGGAGGTGGGAGATACATTATCCCAAGTGGCCCTCTCGAGCGAAGATCTTCTCCTCTGAAGTATTCTCATGATTATGATGTGGACATGGCTTTATCCTCGAGGGAGCTTGAGTTGAAGATGAAAATAGCGACGTTAAAGGCTCAAATCGCTCAATGTCTAGCCCAAGCCTGATTCCTCCTTGTGTGAGACCCGATTGTACTACTCCATCTTTTGCTCCACCGCCGACTCACGATCCTCGTGTTACTCCTCCCGAGGATCCATTTCTTTCGGCTACCCCAATGATTGCTCCTACTCCATGACAATTCTCAAGTCCGCCTTCACATACGTTTCCAGTTGCGTTCTTCGATAAGTGTGGGGTGGTTGAGGATACGGTCATCTCGCCATCGGAGGAGGAATTGTTTTTGATTCCGAGTATCTTTACCCCTCTTGAGCCCTTACCTTTTACTTCAAAGCAATCTTGTGAAGAGTGGGTGTAAATGGACTTCGTCAAGGCCACGGTCGAAAGAACTTGTTTGGAGAGGATCAATGAGGAGGAGGTTGGCCCGATTATCGATATAGAGGGATGTTGTGAGGATGAGCCCCTTGTTCTTCTTGATGATCCCGTTGTGCCTCTATTTGACCCCATTTTTTGTGGAGATGATTCTTGATGGGTCGTTGAGGGCAACAACGACTTTTTCAAGGGGGAGGTGGGGGTTATTTATGATGAACTTGAAAAAATTGACGATTATCTTGAGGAGGATGAGGAGAGCAAGTCGATTATTATCCTTGCAAACTCCCACAAAGAAGAAAAGGAGGAGAGGATGGTTAAAGGGGTTGATGTTCTTAAAAGTGCTATTGATTGGAAGCCTAGAGTGGTTGAGAGAGTTAGCCCTTTGAATTTGATTCTTGATGAAATGGTGAGAGCCGGGACTTGGAGGTTGTTATTGGAGGGCTTGATGTTCGTGATGTCCAAAAGTGAGTGGGTGAAGCCCATTGACTTTGTGCCCAAGACGAGTGGGTTATTAGTTCTTGAGGATAAAGAAGGAGGGTTGTTGGCTACGAGGGCTACAATGGGTTAGAGGACGTTGATCGATTCTAAGAAGTTGAAAGTGGATACCAAGAGAGATCATTTCCCTTCCTCATTTTTCGATAAAAGGTTGAACAAGCTAGCCAACCAATATTCCTTTTGCTTTCTTGATGAGTCGTCGGGGCATTTCAAAACCAACATTCCACCCGAGGACCTAGCCGAGACGAGCTTCAATTGCCCGCTTGGAACGTTTGCTTTTTGGCAGGTCTTATTTGAGCTATGTAATGCGCCAAGGACGTTGCAAAGTGTGGATCCTCCCGACAAGGAGGAGATCGTTTTGATGGACCCTCCCGTGATCTTCCCGCCTTGACAAAAAGGGAGTACGTCGAGCTAATGACGTAAAACAAGCGCTTCTTGGGAGGCAACCCAAGTTCTTTCCATTTCTTTCTTTCTTTTTTTCTTTTATTGAAAAAAGAAAAACATTCAAAAAATTCAAAAATCCAAAAACATTTGAAAAATTGAAAACTAAAAAAAAAGTATTTTAGAGTTGTCTTTTGGTTCGTTTTTATCTTTAGTTTCGTTTTGTTTCGATTTATGTACATATTTTCTTGAGTTTTTGACTTTGGGTGATTTTCCTTTTTAGTGTTTCATTTTTCAACTTCAACCTTGGGCGATTTGATGGTTTGGTAGAGTTCATGAAGCTGGAAGATACTACCCACGCTCAATTTTTACTTGGATTGCTTGATTCTTAGGTGGACCCTACCGAGCTCGACTCAAACAAGCTCGGTTAAGGAAGTTTCTATTCACCCTCCTCTTACTTGATTTTCATTAAAATGCAGGTAATGCATGGTTTAAGTGTGGGGTGGATAGGTGGTTAGGGTTCGGGCTTCTATCGAGCATGTTTTGTTAATCTTAACTCGAGCCTTGGCAAAGTGACGCATTCTTGGCGAAGTGACGCTTACTATTTGCGCTATTATATGGTTGAGTCGTTTTTGTTTCGTTTTTGAGTCTTTATTACATTGTTGAACAACTCCACATACTTGGAAGTTTGAATAGTTTACTTGTCGGGTTTTTGCATGTTTATGGCCTCTTGTGTGAAGGGTTGAATTTTTGTGCTTCGTTCAAAAACCGCATATATATATATATATATATATAATCAATATTTTCTCGTGAAAAGATTGCAAAGCTCTAAAAGCTATTTTGATTTTGCTCCCAAATTCGGTGCAAACTAGTGAGTAGCCTCGTGTGATTTATCGGCTTGCTTGCATTTTTAGGGAAATTGTATTGAGGAGGTTTGACTTTGCTCGTACATGATTGAATTTGAAAATGACCTCGAGGCACACATATCACCCTTGTTCCGGCCATATTCATATATGTAAGCTACTTAAAAATCCCAAATGAGCCCTCTTGAGCCTTTATCCCGTTTCTTGTTAGCCGAGCTCGATTTTAGCTCTTGTATCTTCATGAATTATGAGGTGAGAGGGTATGTTGTTAGTTAATGAGAAATGTGAGGGAGATCGATTGTGGGTTTCGGGTATTGAGTTTCTTATACAAAAAAAAAAGAAAAAAAAAGGAGAGAGAATAATACTCCAACACAAATCACGAAAAGTGATAAAGCGTGCGTTCATGTGTAAAGCCTAATTTAAAGGCTAAGTTTAGTGAAAAGAAGAAAATTCAAAAATCTTCTAAGTGTTGAGAAATAAAAGTCGGGAAAGTGTGTAAAAATACGAAAGGGTTTCAAATGAAAGTTTAGCAAATTGGGAAAGGTGAAGCGATTATAAGCTTCGGGTTTTAGAAATTAGGATTTTGTGAGTTATTGATCACGTTTGATCGTGTGTTACCCACTATATCCAAATATCACATATCTTACCAAAGAGCCAACATTACAACCCTTAATAAAGACCTCTTTCGATTCCTATATGGTCATGTACTATGAGCAATTTTGAGCGTTCGATTTGTAAAACCTTGACAAGGTGCATGTATTGACCGACTTGAGCGTAAACACGTCCTATATACACTTGAGCGATTTGAGCAAACACCCTCAAAGATTCTATTTGTGAGGAAGTCGTTGATTTGGCTTGCATTTGAGAAAGAGTAATACGAGCAATGCTTGATGATAGCGAGTTTATGTTGATACTCCCATCATATTAATAAGGATAAGCACAAGGATTTTTCTTTTTACATAATGTTCATTGCATGTACTCTCTTGATTCTTTTCGTTGTTCGAGGACGAACAAACCGATAAGTGTGGGGTAGTTGTTTTGCATGTAATTGTTGTGTTTTTCCTTGTGCTTTTAGTTAGAGTTTAGTGTCGTTTCTAGTAATATCGAGTCATTTTTTATTAGGTTTTAAGACTTTTATTCTTGTCTTTAATAGTACGATATGTGAGATGTTTGTGCCATTTTTTGGTTTTTAAGTTTGAATTCTTGTTGTGTAGGTGGCTAAAAGGATTATATTCGCTCGGTGAATGTCTCAGTTGTCGTAATACAAGAATAACTCCAAAACCACTTATGCCATTTGCCTCCAACTTATACCATTATAAATCTGAGAGAATTTCCTAAAACTTTCGTGTTTACAACAATTCCGAATTCTGAGTCTAAGAATAGTGAAAAGCAGCTTTAAGTGGAGACAGTTTGCCTTTGCCTCGCTTGTGGAAGGTTTTGGTGCGGAGCCCATAACTCTCGAAGGAAATTTCCAAATGACACAAATCAAACTCCATAAGATATCCAGGAAAAAGGGCTACATCTAATAAGAAGACATCATTGGATAATTCCGTATATTAGTCAGTCTATTGACTGGATTTATGTCGATCGACTGCGGCGCTGAGACTTCGGGATTTTTGAGTGTTTTTTATGGTTTTGCCCCTAGAAACAACTATAAAAATCCTAAATCTTGCACCTTTGGAAAACATCACTCCCATCCCAACCCAAGTTAGGGTTTGGGATAAAATTACTCAGCAAGCTCTTAGATAATTCTCTTACTTAGGTTTTAGATTGGATCTCAAGCTTTTATGTAATCTCGTTTTCCTAGATTAGATTAAATTTTAAGCATCTCCTTGGGTTTGTAAGCCTAAGAAGAATCCAAATACTCTTTTGTATTATTACTTTAATGCAATTACATTCAAGCTTTGTTTCATTTCTTAATTCAAGTAAGTTTCCTTTCAATTTCATGCTTATGCTGATGCTTGTTCTTCATTTTATGCATTTTGTCTTAGCACCTTGAATTCATGATGAAACTTGTGATTTGGCTATGGATTCTAGATGAGTGACACTTCTATATAGTAGATCGGGTCTTGGATCGTCTTGATTTTGAGTTTTTGCTATGCTTTATTTGCAATTTTATTTTCATGCATAGTTTTAGGTTAAATCTTAGATCTAGGTTTTGTTGCTTGTTATTTTCCTTAAAGTTTTGAACTTTCTTGCCAACTTTCATTGCTCTTTACATCCTTGATTTCAATTTTTGCTAATTTGCTTTATTTAGGATTTTATGCATAGTTATACCTTGTGCATGCATGCTTGTACTTGGTGAAACATTGCATTTTCTTGCTTATTTTCCTTGATTTGCTTGCATTTTCTATTTGAGGCATCCGACGAGGCATTCTACCAACATGCAATTTCATTTCTTAGGATAGTTTAACTATTTTAATTTCTTTATTTTCATTTTCCTTCTATTTTCCAAGCTTGAAACACATTGAATACTTCAGTTGAATCGATTTYCGATAATACCAAGCCATGAACCCGTTGATTCATTTCAACACCACAAAAACTACACTTCACTGACACCATAGCTACTAAGGTTGGTCTTCCCTTTTTCTCGCTCATATATTCGATCCTTGTTGATCAAGGTCTCCAAAAGTACAATGATGAGCACTTCAGCAGTGAGCCTTGTTTATTTGGACTGAGCCACAAGCACTTTGAAGGGACGCATCGGATTATTGACCTGCCGCTGGAGTTCTCTGATGACGAGGATGTGGACACCACCACTGTTACTCCAGATGTTGGTCCCAGTGTCACTAACACAGGGACTAACACTTGTTCCTCTATTCTTATCCCTGTGTCTGAATTGTAGGTTCAGTTGCGCATAATTGATCAGTAGATTGCTGGAGCTCGGGCTCATCTAGTTGGGTTGGAGAGGATGCGAGATTTCTTTCCAAAATGCTCCTTTTGCAGTCTGGACAAAAAGGGGGAGAGGAGATTACTGGAGAGGTTGGAGAGGATAGAGCTGATGGTGATGATGGTGTTACTGCTGATGCTGCAATGGACAAAGGAAACAAGAAGATTGATGCTTCTCAGGAGGATGCAATCCCTCGCTGATCAAGGAGAACTCGAACAGCGCACAGTTACTAATGACATTCTACTTTTGATTCTGAACCTTTGTTTTCATTCTGTTGAGACATTTTTCTGTTATTTTTATGGTTTTAGCTCAAACTTTGCCAAGTACTAGTGTTACTGTCATTTTCAGTAACATTCTCTCAGCTCAGCGATTCAGGGGGAGTCATCCCTGGTGCTTGTCCAATGGGAGAGGTTCTTTGGCTTTTGTCCAGACATGCAAAAGGGGGAGATTGATAGGATTTTCGTCCACAAGAGACTTCTTTTAATACTATTAATAATGTTATTTGTTTTAGAAATATTTGCTTATCTGCACTCTAGTGTTGGTTAGAATGGTAGTAGGTAAAAAGAGTCATTATCTCTTAAAAAGTCTTAAGAGATAATTATCAAGACCTTGTTATGTGGAACAATGACTCTTTCAAGGAAGTTGAGATATAAGTAAACTTGGTGTTTTCATTAAAGACGACGAGAATAAGGAGGAGAAAGACAGAAACCCTACATAGTACGCTTGCTCCTTTTTCAGATTTGTTCTTTGAGTTCATACTGTTTTGAACGAGAAGAATTTTAGGAGCAATTTCTTTTCTATATTTTTGTAATATTATTTTAACCTTTTACCGTGATTTGTAATAATTTCTAGTAATATATCTTTTGGCCTACGGTCGCGATCTGTGAGTTACTTTAACTCACAGGCAAACATCTGTGTTGTTTTATCTTTCTGCACATATGTTAGTAAGAATGTTCCAACATAATTACTGACACTGACATTCATACAAGTTGTTGAAGACCTTCAAACTTTCAATATATATATGAAACAATTAAAAATAATAATAACAATGAGAAAAGGATAAAAGTAAAAAATCTTACATCCTTGTCTGTTTGAGCATATTTGTCGAATAGAACCCGATGGCCCTTGAAACAGAGTCATAATTTAGTACTTCTAATATCTCACTAAGAGTGCTTGTAAGAGACGATGTATCTGCTTCTAAAAACTTTGACCTCATATTAATACCCTGAGAAGTCCAAAGTTTAGTGTTATGAATCAATAAATTATTAATTATTAATAAAATTAATTGTGTGAACCAAAAAGATAAACCTGCAATCCTAGTTCTTGAACAAAAATGTACTTTAATTTGAATCATGTTTTTTTTAATGTTTACTACCACTCACATGACAATTCTTGACCATCTCAATCAATTTTCACTTATTTCAATTAATGAGAACAAGCTAAGAACAACAGGATAATACAAATCAAATAAGGTATTGCAAAACATGTTAATGAAAGTACAATTCTAAATGTAACATAAAGGAAAACCCTCACATAAGTGAACCGTTGATTTTTTATTTGAAGATTTTAACACTTAGAGAGCAAAAAACCACAAAGTTATACTAAGCAAGGATACATTTCACCAACCAAATATAAAATCTCAAGAAATATAAAATCAGTTCAATTCAATAGCATATTCAAATCAATCAACCAAAGTATCTAACAATACTATTACCTAGAACTTTATTATATGTGCTGTGGGTATTAACAGTAGCATAATCCCAGATGCCCTAACAATAACACCATGGCCATCGGTGTGATGCTCGACATTGCAGATGACAGCACCCTCAGGTATAGATCTGAGCAGCAATACATTGCTGACAATGAGATTTGACTTCTTTCCACGATAGAAGAACTGACAGGTGTACATACCCTTGGTGGCGACGAATAGCTCCTTTGGTGCTAGAAGCGCAATAGGTGGCAAAAAATAATGCAAGCAATTGGCGCACCACGGTCAGGGTTGTGGATGACCTCGGTGATGACGCCTTTAAGGTAGCCACAATCTGAAAGAGAGAGCTAGTTGGAGATGAAGAAACCAAGACTTTTGCCATCACTTATGACTTTTCCCTTGCTAGGGCAATGAGTTTAAATAATTTGGGGTTTTCATGGGGTGATAAAGAGTTAGGATTTAAATAAAAGTTATCGGGTAGTGATGAATGAGAATCGAGAGCTGAGGTAGAAGGTTGGTGTTGGAGGTGATGGGGGTGGTCGGAATTTTTGGCAGTGGTGAATGCAAAAGCGGAGAAGGAAATACGCGAGATGATAGTTGAGGAGTGGGTTTCTATTTTAAGGGAATCGGGTAAGTATTTGGGATGATAACTATTTTTTTTAGTAGAAGTAATCACATCAGTCTTTCTAGATAACCGATGTCAAATATTTTAAATCACGTCAGTTTTTTGAAATTGATGCACAGTTTTCTATATAACATTGGCTTTTTATAACCGATGTGAAAATTATTTAACATCAGTTTTCTTATAGCCCGATGTTAAAATGCCAATTTTAAATAGTGATGTGTGTATTTAGTGTATTCTAGTGGGGTGCACCAAATAAAAATATCATACTAAACATCATGGGAACCCCTATTAATTAGTGTAATCTTAGTTTTTTTTTTAAACACCCGAGGGGTGGGATATTATTAAATGCGTACAAATTACAAGAGAATAAAGGATACATTGATATTTTCTGAGGGAAAAAATATCGAAATCCCGTAACGGATCCTATAATCTAGAAATAAGAACAAGATCCTAAAAAACAATTAAACTCATTTTAACCTAAAGGATGGATAATTAAATTTATCCATCCGACACAAACTTTTACAAATTTTTGGTAAACTTTCCGAATTATAAACAATGTTTCTTTGATCCTGGCATCCGATATTGGCTAGGGAGTCTGCCGGTTTGTTGCCTTCACGGAAAATATGCGACAATTTGGTTAATCGGTTCGCACAAAATTTTCGAATTTTTTGGATTGGATGTTGTAGAGCCCAATGTCCGAAATGGATCGGGGAAATTAGAATTTGCCGGAGACCCAATGCATCCAATTTAATCCAGACCGGAAGGGCTGAAAGATCTTCAAACAGCTCCAGCCCAAAGGAGAGTGCCTGGGCTTCAGCTTCCAAACTGTTTTCTGCTTTGAAAAAAATAGAAAAAGCCCGTATGACCTCACCATCCGGTCCGCGAATGATTCCACCTCCCCCAGCTTGCTTATCTTGGACCGAATCGTCTGTATTGAGTTTGAACCATCCTGATTTTGGCTTGATCCATCTAAGCAAGGTTAAAACAGGCTCTTTCTACATCATTCGCCAAAATAAATGTGCAATATAATTCCTACAAAACATGCAAACCAATCAATCACAGTCTTATGAGATTGGAGACAAAACAAATATGACACTTCAAAGACTACCACACTATTTCATTTTCTCATGTTATACCTTAGCCTGGCCCGGTAGGCTGAAGAAAAGCTCCAGATCTTCTGTATTCTTCACCAACAACTTTGATATCAGAAGCTTATCTTGTAAACTCAAGCCTTCAGTTTTTTCAGGTGCCTCAAAGACCTCCTTTTGTGCAGTAGATATATTATACTCATATCCTATTCGTTCAGCAACTTCACCTAGCCTGGCACCGGTGGTTTTGCAAAACTTGGTTATTATCTCACACATAAGGGTCGGGCATGGCACATTTTTACCATTTGTGTCCACTGCTATTATTTACATTTGGAGCGCATGAATTTCGTTGTATGCTCTTGAACATTGTCTCTATGCAATTTTCATCAAATTTGTTATTTGCCTCCTGATAAACATCAGTTGGGTCATCAAAAGGTGGTACTGACTCGGTGTTGAAGGGATTATTTACCGCATCTCCAGTGTCCTCAGCATGTTAGCCTATAGCCCTATCTTACCAAATTGTCACCCGATTTCGGGTAGTAAGGTTAGATTTTGAACCACACAAACTAGGAATTTGCATTTACCTACTCAAATAATATAAATTAACTTACAAGAAAAAGAGAATTGTAAATAGTTACATTAGAAATGCGAACAATACTTGATTTATTTATATATTTTATATAAATTTCTTTTGATAATGAAAAATGACATATTGCCTTAACATAATCAGCCCACACTTTGTCGTTCATCTCTATCATGTTCGTGTTATAATTCAACCCAGTTCATCTCTATCATGTTCGTGTTATAATTCAACCCAATTCCAGTCCGTGAAAGCCTTGTCACGAGGCTACCATAGTCCTTTTTCCTTACGTATATATTCAAGTGGATGTGTGGTGTCCCATGTATATCTAGGGAATTACCTTGGTTATATTAGACTCCAAAACTTGCAAATAACCCATCTGGAAGCCAGTTTTGGACTTCCATCCATTAGCAACAATCTCCTTCAAGCATCCAACCAAGGCCTCTTCCTCTTGATGATCCAACTCCGCCTACCTTCATCATTCCTTCTGCTCATAGGTGGTGACTCCCAGTGAATCTGCCATTGATCAAATTTAAAAAATACTAGTGTGCAATTTAATTAGAAGACTTTTAGGATAATATATGTTAACTAAAAAGCATATGTACGAAATAGAAAATGAAGCACGTAAAATATAATTGTAAACACATTGACCAATCAAACGATTAATATTACACATTGAAAAAAGCATTGTTCGTATCCTTCTCAAACAAACATTTTAAATCCGACAAACAGAAAATTGTAATCAAGTTCACGAACATGTCATTATTTATGACACATGAAATTGTGTAAATCATCTCCATTTATTGAACATTGACTGACACTACAACAAATGACACCTACTGGAAGGACAAAATTGGAAGGACAAATTTGTCCTTCCTATAGATTAAACATATAGGAACGACATACAAAAGTCGTTCCTGTAGGTCCAATTATCTATTGGAACGACATTTGTCGTTCCTATAAATAACAATGTCGTTCCTGTAAATATAATTTTTCGTTCCACAGAGCATCAATTTAATGGTGCATTTGTTGGAGCGACATGTCCTTCCTATTAATAAAATGTCCTTCAAAAATACCACTTACCTGATTTAATACCCTCCACCTAATATTCACCTTCCCCCCACTTTTTCAATATTATTTTGGTTTGTTCTACTTCACCTTATCCCTCACTCCGATTTTGTCTCTGTCATTCCAGCCTCACCAAAAAATTTCTCATCCTTACTAATTTCTCCTCTTCAAATTAATGTGTGAGCATATATAATTTCCGATTGCTGTAACTGGAAGGACTTGTCTTTCCAGCCAGATGAATGTCCTTCCAGAATTTCCTGTTGCTGTAAAATTTTTTTGAAGAAGACAAAGGTACAATTTCAATTCGTCTCCATACCTCCTATGTTTATATTTGTGTTATATTTCAAGAAGTTTTCGGGAATGACAGATGAATTGCTTGTCCTTGCCTTATGTGTAATTTTTTGTATTATATTTCATGAAATTTTGAAAAATGTTAGATATATTGAGGGGTGAAATTTTGAAATTGAGGGGTGAAATTTTGAACAATGTTAGAAATAGAGGGGCGAAATTTAGGGGTGAAATTTTGAACAATGTTAGAAATCTTGAACAATGACAGATGAAATTTTGAATAATCTTGTAATTGGAAGGATATGTCCTTCCAGAATATCGGCTTGTCGTTCCAATAAATTTGCAATGTCGTTTATAGGTTTATTTATTAGTTATTTTAAGATTCATTATGACAGGAGCAGACTCTTGCGGCTTCAGTAATTGGAAGGACATGTCCTTCCAGAATCTTGGTTATATCATTCCAATAGGTTGTTTGTTTTTGTGTTTGTTTTCAAAATAAAAGAATAGAAATTTGCTAATACACATATGCACACTCAAATGGAAAGGAAAATTGTAATTTTATGTATTATATTTTTCTAATATTTTTGTGTTTTTTTGTGCTTTGTGGTTTTTTATTTTAATCAATCCACAATTATATGTTTATAAATAAATGTAAAATAGATGAATTTTGTAAATAATTTATAATAGAGGAGCTAAGAATTTACCTAACTATTTTGGTCGTTTTTATTTTTCCAGCTTTCAAATATGGTGATGGATAAGAGATGGACGCGAATTACAAATAAAATGTCACCAGAGTTTAGGCGTGGAGTGAGTGAATTTATCAACATGTGTGGGCCTCTTGTGAATAGGATGGGCTTGATTAAGTGCCCGTGCAACAAGTGTTTAAATTTGGAGTCTCTGAAGTTGGAAGTTGTTCGGATGCATATTCAGAGGTATGGGTTTGATGGCATCATATGATATTTGGATTCACCACGGAGAGCATTTACCAGAACACGAACCTGGTCCGTCAGCCGTTGACTTTGAAATGATGGATGAAATGAGAAATGTGATGGAAGACGTGGACCCAGATGATGAGTATGGGTTGGAGAGCCCTGACGAGCAGTATCATAACTTGTACGAGGCAATGGACACTAAATTGTATGAAGGGATTTCATCATTCTCTTCATTAAATTTTCTTGTGAAGTTGATGAATATCAAGGTGAATGAGAAGTGGACAAATAGATCATTTAATGAGTTGCTTAAGTTATTGAAACTCGCATTCCCATCGATGAAACTTGTCAACTCACATTATGAGGCTAAGAAGTTGCTTGAAAGTTTGGGTCTCGGCTATAAGAACATACATGTATGTAAGTATGATTGTGCATTGTTTTATAAAGATCATGCCAATAAAGAAACATGTCCAGTCTGTGGAGAATCACGTTGGCGGGAGAATAGTGGAAAAGGTTCTAAAAGCAAAATTCCACATAAGGTTATGCGATATTTCCCTATGATCCCAAGATTGAAGAGGTTATTTGCAATGGAAGAGACGGCAAAACTTATGCGTTGGCATAGTACTGGGTATCATACAAGTGCAGATGTTATGACTCATCCGAGGGATGGCAAAGCATGGCGTGCATTTGACGCTAGACATCCAGAGTTTTCTACTGAGCGACGCAATATTCGTCTTGGACTTGCGGCTGATGGCGTCAACCCATTTGGTGATATGAGTCAGGTGTATAGCATGTGGCCAGTAATATTGACAGTTTTATAATCTTCCACCATGGCTATGCATGAAACCGGAGTATTTGATGCTGACACTATTGATACCTGGACCTAAATCCCCGGAAAAGATTTCGACATTTTCCTACGGCCTGTTGTTGATGAATTGAAAATTCTGTGGTCAATTGGTGTGGACACACTTGACGCTGCCACAAAAAATCGTGGTTTATTTTCGCATGCGAGCAGCATTAATGTGGACAATTAATGACTTCCCAGCAAGAAGTACTCTGTCAGGGTGGAGCGGGCAAGGTTACATGGCTTGTCCCACATGTAATGATGAGACCCCATCTATGCGCGTATTGGGAAAGATAATATACTTTGGTACTAGAATGTTTCTTCCGATACACCATAGATGGAGGAGTTCGCTTGACTTCAATGGTCTACCGGAACGTCGGAGTCCTCCAGTAAAAAAAAACAATGAAAGACATATTGGTCCAACTAAATCGAGTCAGACCAAAGATATCTGGGAAACATAAGCGTTATGGTGGTGCAGGGACCCGTAAATATGCAGATGAGTTGAATTGGAAAAAAAAGAGTATTTTTTTTGAGCTCCCTTACTGGTCTAGTAATGACTTGAAACACAATATCGACATGATGCATTTAGAGAAGAATGTGTGTGATAGTGTCGTGGGGACCATCATGGAAGATCCACTGAAGTCGAAGGATACTCTTAATGCAAGACGCGATCTAATGAGAATGAATATTAGGCCAGAGTTGCACCTTATCGAGGATAGGGGTAAGATACTGAAGCCAAGGGCTCGTTACACACTACCCCTGGCCAAACGAGTTGAATTTTGCAATTGGATCAGGTCTGTGAGATTTCCAGATGGATTTGCATCAAACTTGAGAAGGTGTGTACCTCCAGGTCAGGGC
>BMAC01000237.1:0-12240 GCA_014905375.1 Phtheirospermum japonicum
GAGAGAGAGAGAGAGTTGGGAATGAAATCTACAATATATGTGGTGACACCGGGCATTAGTACCAAAACTGTCGCGTAAGAGACAAAGTGGCAGTTATCTACAAAAGACTTACATAGTCTAAAGAACAAGAGACTCACTATGTGGAAGATGGAGATCATGACGCTGATGTCAACCCTACGATTGCGGACTTCCATGGCAACCAGAACTTTGTTCCATCACTAGATGTTCCTAGTTTTGAGCGATCTACTTATATATTTGCTTATTTTTCAAGAAGTTTATGAAGGCATATTGCCTCATTTTAATTACACCATGGTTTTTGGTCTTAAAATTTGTTTTTGAATTAGATTTATTTGACAAGACATTTATTAGACTATTGTTGGTTTATTAATAACTTTAGATTTATTCCAAAGTATTGGATGTATTCGAGTTTATTAATTGCACAACTACGTACTTGGTTCAAAAAATAGCACTATTAAAGTGTAGAAAATACATCTTACGCATAGAGCTCCACATATTCGAATGAGAAGTATATTATTCTAGATAACCCACAACACATTAAATAATTAGAGAGATTCCTATAGCTCTTTTCATAACACTATCACCACCTTTACTTGTAGGAATGTCACGCTGAAAAATAGAGTGTTTAGCTGATTGTGGGATTACCCACACAATATTAAGAAATGTATAATTATTTATTAAATTAATTACTTATAACTCATCTACGATTATGATGATTTGGACATCCCAACTAATCAAAGGGCGAGAAATTATCGAATTCTTGATGTCTAATGGAACAATGATAATAGTTACATAGGCTTTATATGCACTAAGAGCAAATCGAACCTTGTTGAGTTTTAAAGATATTCGTGCTAATGACTATCACCTGGAAACTCAATGTGTGTGTGTGTGTGTGTGTGTGTGTGTATTATCTCTAATGAATGTGGAATAAAATACATCTTAGAGAATCTAATGAGTCAATATAGTGGGTTATACCTCTCCACTATACAGATTATTGAATTTATCGTCACCAATAACGAACTATGGGACACTGACTCATACAGGCTTTGGCATGATCGTCTTGGACATCTTGGTCAGAACATGGTGATCTGTAATTTGAAAAAATCACACGGACATCCTTTCTTTCGAGTAACTCATAAAGTGGGACATAAACGGGATGCATTGTCCAAAGTTGGTATTATTGCTGCACATTTACAGTCAAAAACTTCTGAAGCAAAAGATACATTACCTACATCCCACTTTGCCTCAATATCTATATCAAAAGAACATCACTCATTTTACAAAGCTTCTTTAGCAAAAACAGGATCGAGACCTTCCTATGCTAATGATACAATGCAAAACATCCTATCTTACAAATAATCCATTGTGATATTTGTGGGTCTATTCATCAAGAATGCGTACTATTTAGAAATTTTATGGTTCTGATAGAAACATTGACACACTGGTCACAACATTATTATGCACATGAAATGTTGCCTGTGCAAAACTTCTAGCACAAGTTGTACGTTTAAAGAAAACCGACGAGCATTTTCCACGTCAGTTTTCCAGAAATGGACGTGACTTTCCACGTCGGTGGTTTAGACGTCGGTTAAAAAACCGACATTAAATGGCAAAAAAAACGACATGGAAAGGGCAGTCTGTAATAGTGGGTTTAAGTGTTAGGGTTGCGATGCTTTTTAGAGTTGATTATTGGTGGCGTTTTGTTATAAAGCACCACCCGTTCTTATTTATTGGTGGCGCTTTGTTATGATGCACACCCGTATTGATTACTGGTGGCTCTTTTGTTATGAAGCACCACCCCTTCTTATTTATTGGTGGCGCTTTGTTATGAATCGCCACCCATTCTTATTTATTGGTGGCGCTTTATGTTATGAAGCGCCACCCGTTCTTATTTATTGGTGGCACTTTTGTTATGAAGCTCCACCCGTTGCCAATTATTTGAGACGCTTTTTGCTATGAAGCGCCTCCATATAGTTTTTGGTGGCGGTTTACATGTAAAAACCGCCACTTTTATATATTTTGCAGTGGTTTGCTTTTAAAGTGTCACTTATAAAGTGACACCAACCGGCTTTTTTGCACTAATGGATGTACCACAATTTACTTAAGAATGGTTCCCTTGGTATTATATTTTTGGGATACATGATGCACATCACGACAAAATGAAAATATTGAGTTTGGATACATTAAAATTAACAAATTATAGCACAATCTCAGTAGAATTTTTTGTATAAAATATTATTCGTCATGTTCTATTTTGATTAGTAGTCACCGTACACTAATAACTTCAAACTTTTTCGATTTGTAAAGAAATAAACAACAACGTATAGATGGTCATGGCTAAACTCTTGTGTACAAATATTCACTGATTGACCGGTCATTTGGCCCGTCGATCTACTCTTTTTGAGTCACGTTGTTTACGCGTAGTCCACTTCCTTTTTTATATTTAAACTTTGTCTTCACGGGACTTTTTGTAAATTTCATAATATTTATTCTGGTGGATGTAGGATATTATGGACCGAAGATGTAGGGCATTGAACATGAACATACGAAAGAGATTGGAAAATATGTCAAAGAGGATGTGGTTGAAATAGAAATGGGAAGAAATAATCTAACTCTATTCCCCTTAATCATTTTAATTCATTACTGTTTCCACAAAGAACTAAAAAGATGGACGAGCAATTTTCTAAATTTTTAGATATTTTTTGAAAAATTCATATGAATATATCATTTGTTGATGCTTTGATGCAGATGTCGAACTACGAGAGGTTATTGAAGGAGGTTATAAGCAAAAACAGAAGACTTGAAGATTATGAGACCATAATAATGTACTGCGGTCATCCAAAAGAAATTACCTCTCAAATGCAAGGACCCTAGGATTTTAAAGATCACATGCACTATTTGAGGAAGTTTGTTGACAACCGCGCTATGTGATCTCGGTGCGAGAATAAACCTTATGCCATTATTAATTTTTAAGAAATTAGAGAGAGGAAGCATCAAGCCGACGAATATCAAGCTCCAAATAACAGATAGAACCTTAACGTACCCGAAGGTATATTTGAGGATGTATTGAAAGTCTATGACTTTTACCTCCTCATAGATTTTGTAGTGTTAGATATGGAAGAGGACAAGAACGTACCATAAATTTTGGGGCGGTCATTATTAGCAATGAGCCGAGCCATTATCGACTTTGAAAAGGGAGAACTGACTTTGCGTATCAATGATGAGCATAGAGTTTCAAAAATCTATAATTATATGACAATATGTGATAACGTGCATCTAATCGAAAAGTGTAAAAGGATAAACGAGACACCAACATATCAATTTTTGCACAACTCCCTTGGTTCTTCTTGTATATTGTGAAAATTGTTGATTGTATACAGGAAATACGAGCGAAGGAAAGTAAAAAAATGGAAGAAAAAGAACGAGGTGTTGACGACGTCACCATTTGAAAAACCAATCTCTTGAGGAAAGAGAATGTCTAACTAAATGATGAAAAAGTGTACATAGGTAGATTTCTTTATTAAGAAATTAAAAAACTAAGGTTTCTGTCTTGTTAGCAAACTAGCGACGCTACTGTGAGCTGTTTCAAAGGCAAGCACTTGCGACCCGAGTATAAGTCGCTAGTGGGGTTGCTACTGTAGCTTGTTTTCATGGATACCAACTAAAGGTTTATAACGGAGTCTTTAACAAATCACAAGCGGGTATTAACCCAGAAAAAAATTATGACTCATTTTTCCTTCCTAAACTAGGCTAGGACCCTTCCCCTTTTGCAATATTTTCTCAAATTTCTTTTAATTTTCAACGAATTTGTATTTTAAACACAACACACATCAAGAAAACCTCAATTCATCAACACATCAAACAACAAGGTATAAATTCTTCAAATTCTCAACTAGGGTTCTTCACTTTTGAATTTTAGAATTTTTGAAGAATTGGTTCAAATTATATATGTATACTTGTTAGTTGATGCTTAGTATTATTTATGATGATGAATTTGTTAGATTGGTATTCGGCTACTTCAAAATTTGAACTCGAGTTTGAATTTTCATTGAGAAATTTTGTCGAACACTGGATATGTATGCTTAGTTCTTGAATGTTTATGTATTTTGATATGATTGAAGCATACTATGATGATTATTGAGTCATTAGAATATGAATTCCTTAATGTTATAGCCTTGATATTGAATTAATTGAAGTTGGAGGGGGGAGATAAATTTTGAAATAGTGATCAATTGGACTTGAATTTTCGAAGTTTACTCGGAATTATGCATGTTTTTCAAGATTGAGTCATTATTTGAGTTATTGAGTCCATTATGAGTTTATTTTGATAAAAATGAATGATGTTCGGTTTTGGTTGTTGAATTGGATAAACCGAGTAATTGTTAAGTTCACTTGGAGTAGAGTTTGATTTGAGCATTTTTGTAGAAAATAGATCCACGACACGCTGTATAAAGACGAGCCCGAGAACTCCAAGTAGGGGAATCTACCCCTTCACTCCAAAGTCGAAAGAAATGGGACTGACTTAGCATGTTGGGAGACCGAGCAACAAAGTAGGCAAACAACTCTATGTGCATGCAATGATCTAGAAAATAAAGAAAAGAGCACAGTTTCATTGGCCTGCTTCAACTCAAGTAATTTGGGAATTTTCCACCACCACTAAATGATTTCAGCTCTATTTCAAACATAACAAGTAATAACTGAACTTTATTCACTTTCCATTATGATTCTAATATATATATATATATATATATATATATATATATATATATATATAATATGTGTGTGTGTGTGTGTGTGTGTGTGTGTGTGTGTGTGTGTGTGTGTGTGTGTGTGTACACACACAAGACTAAAAGGAATAACAGAAGTGAATAAGAATAACATATATCTTTCCTTCTCTCAATTCATGTTTATCAACTGTCATACTTAAGCACTCGGAATGAAAGATGATGTGAACCGACTCTTTAGTCGGATTGGGTGGAATGAAGGGCTCATGAATAGAAGATGGCCAATGTATAACCACATTATATTGGGATTTTTGAGCACCCTCGAGGTCGAGAGGGTGAGGATGGTGAGAGATCCAATATTGATCTCCTTCCAATTGAAGAACATCGAACACCACCTCAGGTTAGCCCAAGTTATAGACATCTTCAACTTCCCCGAGGGAGGTTTCTGATTTTATTTGTTGATGAGTTTCAACCTCCATCCCACCCAATGGGATGTCGCCCACGGGAATGTCAAGCTAGACATTAAGCACTTGTGGATGGAAAGAATGATCATCCCCCATAGGGATTACTATTTGTTCTAACAACAAGCGAATTACAACTTTATACTCCCTAATTTGGTGCTTACCACCTGAAGATATCTAAGAAAAGACTAAATGGACCCTCGAATTGCAAGAACATCGAGCGGTTATACGAGCTTTTGGAGGCCTAAGGCCCAACGAAGAGGGAATGACCCTCACAATGCCAGAAAATGGAGGAGCATGATTCCAACTGGATCGATAGGTTGGAAGAACGTGTGGACGAGATTCACGAGAATCAAGTCGAGGTGCAATGGGACATGCGATGAATGAAGAGGATGATGAGGCAGATGGGTAAATTCCACATCGCCCATAATGACTATGTCGCGGAATCTGACTCGCCTTGATATTTGTGAGTCTTGGTGAAAGTAAGACACTCAATCACTTTCAAACTTATTACTACTTATTAGCAAATAGTTTGGGGGCTATGGATTACGGCTTACTTTGGTCATGTATATTACATTTTTAATTTTTTTTCATTTGCATATACCATTGCATTAGGTGTTTCTATTTTATTTTTATTTTTATTTTTATTTTATTTGCACGTTTAATTACTTTTTAGAGTTAGAAATAAAAGTGTGGATGATTGTGGGTCTGTAATAATAATATTTGATCTTATTTCGATGAAATTACATTTGTATGGACCTCTTTTATATTTGTAAGGATGAGTAGAATTTTGAAAATTTTATATGTATATAAAACACATGCTTGAACGAGGTTGTTATGTCATAACTGAAAAATCATAAAAATGGTCATTTTATTTCTTTTGTGAATTATCGGCCACGTGTATATCTTTTTTGAACTTACCTTGATTTTGTCTCGAAGTTGAAAATGTACGAACTGGTTTGAAAATGATTTAGGCAACTTTTTGAAAACTCGATTCCAACCATGTACATATATAAACTACTACAAATAAGATAACCCATAGTTAACACTATTTGAGCTTTTATTTCCCATTCCTTGATGGCCATGAGCTTATTACATACTCTTGAGAAACCTTTAAAAGTTTTAATTTTTTGTGAGGGACTTGAAATTCTCATATTTTGGTTTATTTAAGTTGAATTATGTTGGGTGTAGGAAATTAAAAATCAAGTAAAAAAAACCCTATGCCTTTAGTTAGTAAATAAAGAAGCAAATTAAAAGGTTTCAAAGTAAATAAGTTAGTAATTTTCTGGGGTTGGTTGAATGCCTAGTTCATAAAGGTTAACGTTCTTTAAAAAAAATTAAGTTCTTAAGTTAAGGTGAAGTATACAAAGTTTAATTAAAGGTAGTTGTGGTATTCATGTGTGTTAGTTCAGATTATAGTCACTTTTATTCAAATATTCTACACCTAACCAAAGATCTACATTACAACCTTATAAAAACCCTATTTGATTCTTGTTATTTCATATACACCGAGCAGTGGAAAGATAAATAATTTGCAAGCTTATGTTAGAGTGCATGTATTCACTTGATATTGAACATATACACATCCTAATCAAACACTTGTATGATGAGCGAAATACTTATTTGGTAAGGATCATTGGTTTTTGAAAACAAGAGTTAAAGTCATTAAAGGTTTTTTGATCAAGTTCTTGGTGTTGTCTTTATATTTTGAAAAATGATACTTATGAAGCAAAAATACATCAACCATTTTTTCCATGTCCATAATTGTGTTTATCTCTATATTTTTCTTTTGTTTCTTCGAGGACGAATAAACCCTTAAGTTTGGGAGAGTTGATAAACATGATTTTTAAGCATATCTTAGGACTTATTTAGGTAGGTTACAATTACTGATTGTACTTCTGTAACATCTTTTAGCTTCGTTTTATATTATTTGGACGTTATTACATGTTTGATATATTTTTGTTGTTTTTATAGGAAACTGGAGCTTATTGGGCTTAAGGGTCAGAGATAAAGAAGAAAAGAATCCACTGGACATAGCCAGAGCCGGCCCATGCAGTCCACAAGTCAACGGAGCCCGGAGACTAACTATCGACCCCGTTAGCGGTCGATAGTGGGGTCGCTACTATGCCTCAATTTCATGGTGATCATTATCGACCCGAGTAGCCAGTGACGGACGCAGGATTTTCACTGAGGGGGGCCAAACATATAATATAAAAAATAATACGAAATACTTCAAATGAAATCAAGAGTTAATATTTCTTTTTTAATAAAGTCATAATTCCAAATACACATCAAAATTCAAAAACGAATAAATAAAAATGATTACATCATAGCATTTCTCTTCTATTCTTCATACTTTTATATTCTTGACATGGACCTTTAATAAATAAGATCTACGAACCTGCTCTTTCAAGTTTGGTGGATAGCTTGTGATATTAGTCGTAATCCCGGATCACTAGAAAAACCTTCTAAATCAACTTGAATGTTCTCTTGCTTTAATGGTGCTTGAGGTTGAGCAAGTAAAGATTCATTAATCGATGAAGATGGTGCCTCCACAGTCCGTCATATTTTGTTATAAAAGCGTACCATTTATCTAAAAATGAAGAAAGTTTAACTTAAGTCAATAACTAATTAACGATAAATATTTTACATTTGACACATCATTCTAATCTAAACAATAAAAACATATTGAATTATAATTATCTAACCTTTCATTTTAATTTATGTATGTAATACATTAGAAAATAAAAAATATATGTAAGAAAAATAAAATGAATTAGATACATAAACAAACAACAAATTATTATCATTAATTATAAATAATCAATCAAACTATTAACTATTATGTTCTATTCATTCCTTCCAAGTGATAATTGACAAATATAATTGAAAAAGAACTTAAAACAAGCAATTCACAATATAAAATTAAAACAATTAAATATTGAACTAAATTTACCTTAATCAAGATAAATCTTACTATTCTAATATGCAAATATTCAATAAACCCTAAGTTTGTAATTGGGGAGGAGATGATTTGAGAATTTGTGTATAAATAAATGGTGGGACTGCAAGAGAGGAGTTTGTGAAAAAAGAAATTGGGAGTGGGGATGATAGAAAATAATAGGGATTTGAGCTTCTCTCTGTTCTATTTTTATTTAGCAGGTAAATGTTTTTTTTCTTTTATTTTTAGATATAAATGTGAAAAGACATATATACCCTTGAATTTTCTAAAAAAATTCAGGGAGGCCCAATGCCCCCCTTTGGCCCATAGTGTGTCCATCCCTGCGAGTAGCGGTTGATACTCACACCGCTACTGTGTCATATTTCGAAAATAACCCTTAGCGAACCCGTTAGCGGTTGATAGTGGGGTCGCAAGTGGGTAAAAGGCATTACATAATGGCATAAAATGAGAGTTAATGGCCAAGATTTGATTATATACTATAAAAAGGTGCCCAAAAAATAGTCTAGAAACATCAAGTTTAACATCAAGCTTCATTCCATTGAGATTACTTGCATCATCCACCATAATTTTGTTTAGAATTGTGAATATGAGTGAACATGAGAGTGAATTTGGAGAAAAAACACGTGGATCACGGAGATTGAAAGACCCACAAGCTTCAATGTTAGCTTTTTTTTTTACCTTTCATTATGAATGGTGGATGTTCGATAATTGTCTATATGAAATTATGAACATGTTTAGGTAATACTCTTTTATCATGGGGTTCGTTATGAATAATGATTGAATAATATTTTTATAATTTCCTCAATTTAAGTATGATCCCTTTGGTTATTTTCGTGTTCTGATTTTATTGGTACATAAGTGCTTGACAACATTTGCATTTCTAAAAGTTGCGATTGATTGAAAACTGTTTCAACCCAAAAAATGACCAACGTTGAGAACGCCTGGAACCTTGAACACCCTCCTGATCTGCACCACAAACACAAGTTAGAAAGGACCACCGGTGGTTTTCCGGTGGAAACCTCTTCGATGCTTAAGTCAGTAAGCGTTTGAGGTGTTTTCCAGAAAATAAGAAGGAATGCTTCAAGAATGACATATACCTTTCTCAGCTTTGGGGGCACATGCTGCGAATCAAGGGCCGTTTTGGCAACCAATTCTGACAAGTGGTCCCACTTGTCTCTTTGCCGGGAATCTAGGAAACAGGTCTCCCCTATTCCAGGCCTTCCTTATTTCTTTCTCCTGTATTACCTCGGTATTAATATTAGTCCTGACTCTAGTCAGGTCTTCCTTGTTTCGTCTCTCTAGGATTTCAGCAGAATTCAAGGAACCAGAACTGTCGTGATCCAGCTCTTCTTTTCTTTTGTGTCTCTGCCGTCCAACAGGTCAAATCTTGCTATAATAAAAATGAGCTCTATTCCTCAGAGGACTTAACCAGGTCTTTCACCCAGACCAGGCTAAACTTTTAATCCCCGGAACTTTAGCTCAGCATAATCTTCAAGCTTTTAGTGATCTCTTCCTGATAGCTAAGTTAGAGCTACCCCAAACTAGGTCTAGCGTATATGCTGCCCTATCAACTCCTCCCCCCGAACAGTTGGGGTAGATCTGTAATATCCCAAGGCTCTTTTTGAAATAAATGAGGTCGTTCTGTCCTTTATGGTTTCTCGTACTGGGAGAATCCCGAGATATCCGCCTGCCAAACAGTCCTAATTATTGGCATTAGTGGTGTCGGTTTGCTTTCCCAAACGGTCCCTATTCCCACATGTCTCTTCCGTAACTGACACCTTGGTGGCGTGTGATTTGACCTAGGGCAGTTGGCGCTCCAGCTCACCACATAAAGTACTATTTGCATTAAATGCGGGGATCCCCATCAAATCCCGTCCTCGATTTCCGATTTTCAAATTCACCCACTTTCCTTTTGTCCCTCCATATTCCCTCTTTCTCCTTCACGTTTTCAAATTCTGTCTTTCAACTTTTTTCATCTCTCTCTCTCTTCTCCAGTATCTCAGCGATTTTTATTTCCGAAATCTGCCTCTCCGATTATTTCACAAACCAGGTACTTTCTTTCCCTATTTCATAATCTTTCAATTATGTCTACTTCTTCTCATTCCGATTCCACCGGGAGGATCCCCCCCAGCAGGGCCGGTGAATTCTACCTCCTCCGTGGATATTTCCTTTTCCGAATCGCCCTCAGCCACTTCCTCGGAGAGACCCTTGGAGATTCTCCGAGAAAGGCCTACTGTAGCTTTACCAAATCTCCCTCTCGATAACACAGTCTCTATAGTTAGTAATCAAACCCTACGAAATATTCGCCTCTTTTAACATTTCCGATGATTTCTCATTTACCAGTCCGGCGCCGGATGAGAGGGCTTCATCACCTCCTCCTAATCATTTAACCTTTTATGTAGACAAGTTTCAGGCCGGCCTGAGCCTCCCCGTTCATCCTTTTATAATAGCTATTTCCCGGATGTACCATATCCCGGTACAACAGTTTTTGCCCAATGCTTTCCGCGTTATGGCCGGATTTCATTTAGCAGCCCAATATTCTGGGATTGTTCCGACAGCCCAGCTTTTCTTTTCTTTATTTCAGGCGAAGAGCTCCTCTAGCTTCTTCTACCTCTCAGGACGACCAGACGTCCACTTCTTGACAGGTCTTCCCACATCCCACAAGGCCTGTAAGAAGAAGTTCTTCTTCGTCCAGAGCTCGGGAGATTGGGGTTTTCCATCTACCCCTATCAATTTCATACATCCCCAAGTGCGTCTATTCCGAGGTGGCAGACCATCACACTTGGGCGAGAGAATTTCCCTCCTTAACCAAAACCCTTTCGACCTATCCAAAATTCTTACCACCAAACTCTTGAATTTCTTCAACTCCCGACAAGGGAACGGGCCTCTGCCTATCGAGATTGGTATTTTCTTGGAATGACCTGGTTTTACTTCCCTTCCGTTATCGTTTCTTTATTTTTTTTTAATTGCTTCATTCTTTTATTTCAGTAAATATGTTGCAAGCGAAGATGAAGGCCAAAGCCCAGAAGGTTGCGGGAGGAGGCCAGAGGAGCCTCCTGGGAGAGCCTTCCAGAGCTTCCCCAACCCCGGAAGAGGTCATCCCCGTGGCACCTCTTCAGAGTCAACCCCTAGCGCTGTCCAGGGCTTCTGAGCCCGAGGCGACTCTTCCCGGGACGGTAAGGAAGAATCCTGAATAGGTAAGGGGGTCAGTACGCGAGCCAACAGCTCCATCCTCTGAGAGTCCCGGGGAGGAGCAGCAATTGAGAAGGCAGAAACGGAGCCGAGCTGATCTCCCATCTGCTCCTCAAGACCTTTCCCACACCGCTTCTCAAGCCATTCCTGAGGCAACTTCTCGGGGCGCCCCTGCAGTGGTTCCTCAAATGCCTTCCTATCCCAACCAGGCCCTCTTCAACAGGTCTGTCCTCAACTACCCTGGGGAGGTGGCGAAACAATTCATGATGGGGCTAGCTCCCACGGCGGATCGTCGTGTTGTGGACAAGATGTCAGATCCAGAGCTGCTCGAGTTCTATTGTAAAGCGGAGGCGCAGGTAAAAAATCTCTTCACTTTCCATAATCAGTTTCCTCAAGTTCATTACTCACCCCTTTCTCTTTCCAGGCCGTGGTGGGAAGGGCATCTTTACTGGCCCGGCTCGAGGCTCCTTATTGCATGCTGATCTGAAGAAGGAGATCGAGGTCTTGAAAGAAAGAGGACTAGAGCTGACGACCAAGGCCCGGGAAGCCCAGGTGAAGCTGCAAGGCGCCAAGGCAGAGGTGGATTTGCTGAAGGCAGAGCTGGAGCAGGCTCGGTCGGAACTCCGTGAAGCTAAGGAGTCCAAGGGGAAACAGCGAGCCCTGGTCCTTCTCTGCGAGCAAGAGCTAGAAGATAAGGTCAGACAGGCCCGAGCGGAGGGTGAAGTCAACGGAGAGGGTCGAGGCTGCATTGAAGGGCGAGCTGAAGGGAGGTTGGAGTTTCTCAACTCAGAGGAAGGGCTGCGTCTGATACAGCTGACCCGAGAGACGATGCGCCGAGCCTTCCTGGGCTCGGAGGAGTTATACGATCTCCTTGTTCCTGAAG